>JAVGWX010000009.1:50543480-50748480 GCA_036924085.1 Ariolimax columbianus
TTGGTATGTGTGTATGTATGCATGTATGTATGCATGTATGCATATATGTATGTATGTATATATGTATGTATGTATGCATGTATGTATGCATCAATGTATGTATGTATGTATGTGTGTGTATGTATGTATGTATGTATGTATGAATGTATGTATGCATGCATGCATGTATGTATGTATGGATGGATGGTTGTATGTATATATGTATGTATGTAGGTATGTATGTATGTATGTAGGTATGTATGTATGTACGTATGTATGCACTTATGTGTGAGTATATATGTATGTATGTGTGTGTGTGTATGTGTGTATGTATCTATGTATCTATGTATTTATTAGTGTATGTATGTATATATATATGTATGAATGGATGTATGTATGTATGTATGTATGTATGCATGCGTGTATGTATGTGTGTACGTGTATGTATGTACGTATGTATGTATGTATGTGTGTATGTATGTATGTATGCATGTATGTATGTATGTATGTGTGAGTATATATGTATGTATGTATGTATGTGTGAGTATATATGTATGTATGCATGTATGTGTGTGTGTGAGTATGTGTGTATGTATGTATGTATGTATGTATGTATGTGTGTATGTATGTATACGTATGTGTGTATGTATATACGTCTGTGTGTGTGTGTGTGTGTGTATGTATGTATGTATATATGAACGTATGTGTGTGTGTGTGCATGCATGTATGCACGTATGTGAGTGTGTATGCATGTATGTGGGACATGGACGCACTGGATATAAATCTTACATCTTGGGAAGACATCGCTGTAGACCGATCCAAATAGAAATTCAACCTGTACAATGACACCAGGCAGGGCAAAAATAAGCTAATGCAGCCAACACAAGTTATATTGTATTGATAGTTTTAGTAACACTATGTTTTCCATTTGTTTAAAGTTGATAGTTCTACCACGAGGTAGACGATAGGCAACGCATGCAATGTGGCAGGCACCGTTGGGTACCGAATATCCGTCGGTATAAGTGGACAACTCTACGGATCAGTAGAGAGGGCACTCACCTGCCCTATCAGCAACAAAATGCTGGCAAAGTCGGAGGTCAAGGCGTGTGGATGGGGCAGACAGGAGGGAAATCACTGCTTGATCATTCCCAAGACGAAACATGTGTGGCAAATTTTCAACCAAATTAAGCAAAATAACGGCAACCACGGGACCTTGGAAAACCCAGGTGTCGAGCTCAGCAGGGGAAGAAAGAAGGCTAGCCAGGTCGCCATCCAGGTGTCGAGTCAGGCAATAGGAAGAAATAAGGCTTGCCAGGTCGTCATCCAGGTGTCGAGCCAGGCAAGAGGAGAAACAAGGCTAGCCAGGTCGTCAACCAGGTCTCGAGCCAGGCACGGGGAAGAAACAAGGCTTGCCAGGTCGTCATCCAGGTGTCGAGCCAGGCAAGTGGAAGAAACAAGGCTTGCCAGGTCGTCATCCATCTGTCGAGCCAGGCAATAGGATGAAACAAGGCTTGCCAGGTCGTCATCCAGGTGTTGAGCCAGGCAGGGGAAGAAACAAGGCTTGCCAGGTCGTCCTCCAGGTGTCGATCCAGGCAATATGAAGAAACAAGGCTTGCCAGGCCGTCTTCCACCGAAATCCTTAACAGAATTTAGACATATAGAATGTAAGGACGATAATGCAGATAGGGAAAGTGGAAAATATAAAGTCGGAGACGAAAACACTAAAAAAATTAAAATTTTCGTTCTGTGTGAAACAAGATGGAAGGAGGAGGGCGAAAATATCATATAATACACTCGGGCAATGGTAATAGACAAGGAGGAGTAGCCATTATTCTAGATAAAAAAGGCTACAACGGCTCTGGTGGATATTGAGCTGATCAACCACCATCTCATCATAACCAGAATGAATACGCTCAGATCAGACACGGTCATAGACAAATTATATAGGCAACATACGCACATGGAGACGAGGAAGTGGAGGAGATGTATGAACGATTGGAGGAGCTGTTGGGCAAAAAAAAACGGCAACGGATAATGTTATACTGATGGGAGACTAGAACGGGGTAGTGGGAGCGGGCATAGAAAAGAACATATTCAGGAGATATCGATTGGGAATATGAAACAAAAGGGGACAAAAAACGTGTTGATTTATGTGAGCAAAAGAAATACACAGTATCCAACACGTGGAAGGAAACTTCCTATAGGACGAGATATACATGGACATCCACAGGAGACAGATGGAGGAGCCAGATGGAGGAGCCAGATTGATTATATCCTAGTTAAATCTAGGTTTAGGAACCAGGTAAAACAAATCGATGGTCTATCCGATGCAGATGCAAATTCAGACCACAGCCTAGTAATGATGAACGGCCAGCTACGATGGGAAATGCAAGCACAGCAACCAAAAAGATGCAAGTGGAATTTAGAAGTCCTGAGGGACGATGAAAAGATGAAAAAAGTCCAACAAGAGATCGAAACGCTGATAGTATCCTCACACAAGAAGATCCAGAGGAGCAATGGCAAAGGTTGAAGAATAGTGTGCCAGAGGCCACAGTAAAAACAGTTAGGGAAATTCAAAATGCAGTAAAGAAGTCATGAATCAATTCGGAAATAATACACAAAATGACAGAGCGCCGCAAATGGAAAAACCCTAAAACCAAAACAGGCGGAGAGACTTTAAAGGAAACTGAAATGAAATAGATAGAGAGTGCAAGAGAGCAAGAGATGATTCGTGGGAGGAAGGCTGTAGAGAAATCGAACAAATAGAAACAAAATGGGTGGTCGGAACTGATGTAAAGGAAAATGAAACTCGCCAGCTCACACAATAAGGGAGTTCAGCAACGTGCCATACGAGGTAAACATGGTAACATCCTTACAGACCCATATCAAAAGAAAGACAGATGGAGATAATACGTGGCAGAACTATATGAAAAAGAAGATAACTAAACAGCTCAAGTCTCAAATACAACAAGTGAGAAAGAAGTAGAAGAGGGGGACACACAGATAGGTCGAGAAGAATTTGACTGGGATCTTCACACGTTGCCATATGCCAAAGCATTAGGTATAAATGACATAACAATAGAGCTTCTGAAATCGGCAGATGAACCTATGCAGTGACGATTTTCTTCAGCTTGTGCAGGCTATCTATCACACAGGAAATTGACCGGTGGATTACACTACAACATTAATAATCCCACTCTAAAAAATATTAATTCGACGAAATGTAACAATTTCAGAACAAAAAGCCTGATATCACATGCTTTAAAAATCCTCCTGGCAATAATCAGAAAGAGAAACAAAGATTATAAATTTGGGTTCAGAAAAGGATTAGGCATATTGAAGTTCCTTGCTGAGAAAATGATCAATCTGGGAAGATCCCTGTGCATCTGCTACATAATGAAAAAGTTTTTGATAGAGTGTCCGGGAAGAGGTTTTTGAATTCCTCAAACATACCGAAATTGAAGAACCAATCCTCCCGCTGATGCAGAATATATACACAAACCAAAAGGTCATCATATCATTAAGAGAAGTGCTCACGGACGCAGTACGTATAAGAAAAGTAGTAAGACAGGGATGTCCACTTTCATCGGGCCTTCAATGCGTACTGAGAGATGATGGCGGCCGAAGTAATGAAGAATGCAATCTGAGGTTAAAGGTAAATAGTGAATGACTTTAGGAAATACAATCACTGATGACGAAGCCATTCTAGCAGAAACGGAGGAGGATCTACAAAAAATGTTCAATGAAATTGGCAACACTGCAGATATCTATGACACGAAAGTGAGCATATAGAAGACCAAGACACTAATCATAGATAAGGAACCAACCAGTGTAAAAGTAACAATAACAGGTAAACAAGTCAAAGAGGAATTTCAATTCCCACATCTTAGTCAAACCATCACATAAGATGCACGATTGTATATAAAAATACGATTTAGAATTGCAATAGCAAAGAAAGTGTTTAGAGAGATCAGAGAAACCTACATTCAATAACATTAGTTTGTCTCTAAGGAAAATAATCTTATACACACATGTTTGGACTGTGGCAATGTATGGCTCTGAAACATGGACTATAAAAAAAACAGGACAAAATACTTGGAGGCTTTTGAAATGTGGTGTTACCGAAAGATGGAAAGAGTGAGCTGGACCGAGAATAAATCTAATGAAAAGGTATTGGGGAGATGGGAGAAGAGAGAAAGTTGATACGGAAGATAACAAGAAATCACCTTGGCTGGTTGGGACATAATCTGCGAAGACAGGGCCCAGTCAAAAAGGTCTTGGAGGAAATTATGCAGGTAAGGAGAGGTAGGGGAAGACCTAGAAATACCTTTTTGTCTCAAGCTTGCGGAGATATGGCTGTGAAGACGTATGCTGAGCTGAAGACGGCTGCCAAGCATAGGTAGAAATTGAAGGACAACATCCATAAGTTTGTTGACCACTCCTTGGACTGAATGACCTAATGATAATGATCAAAACTAAATAACGTAACTCAAAATTAACATTCCACAGATCCTGGTATTTCTGTTATGCTATCTTTCTGCATTATACATCACTGTCAAGGCCATAAATGAGGTTCCTGTGACTAAGCAGCTGAATGGCAGCTTGCACAGAATGTCAGATGAGCATTCAGGGGATCCAAAGCTGTGCATTGAACAATCAAATAAGAAAAACATTGGACTTAGAAGATTTGCAGTATGTTTAAATACTAACTCACCATCATCATCATCATCATCATTTGAACTTTTAGTTGGAGTTGATGATCACGAATCTTCAGGAATTATTGTTTTTTTAAGAGTTGCTATTATTTTTATTTCGTGTGTGTGTGTGTGTTTAACTTATTTATTTGCTATATGTTCTTGTTTCATAGTTCCATTTTTTGAAAATGTATGTTTAGATGAATAGGCTGCATACTAAAGAAACTGTACACTGGAAGAGTGAGACTAGTTCTCGAGTATGGCATTGCGGCTTGGCCAACAGCAGCAAAGGCGAACTTCGATAAAGTTAGCAAACTCCAAAACCAAGCCATGAGAGTTATAACAGGAGGCATGAAGTCAACGCCAATTGTAGAACTTGAAAAGATTACAAAACTGCAATCCATGACCGATAGAAGAGACTGCAGAGCCCAGCTGCAGTCAGAGAAACTCCGAAGACTGACTGACCATCCAATGCGCCAGAGACTAAACAATTTGGGAAATGGGAAACTAAAGCGGAGAAACTTTGCAGAAATAGCCAAAGCAAAGATCCCATAAACGCACTAACAACACCAAAACCCATCACTACTGTGCGAAAACCTACCTGGAGGCAGGATATATTTCCAGAGGTGGTAGAAAATATACCAGGTATTGGAAACAAAAACTGCCAGACTGAAAAAGAAAGGAAAGATACTACCCTAAGCTTTATATCGAAAAACTACCCAAGCATGGTCTTGACCCATGCATACACCGACGGTTCTGTAACAAACACTACACAGAACGGAGGGTCAGGAGCATTGCTGAACCTACCAAATGGCAGAAAAATAACACTGCCATTCGCTACTGGTAAGTACACAATCAATTTCAGAGCGGAGGCAGAGGCACTGAGCGCGGCAGTGGAAGAAATGGTGACACATAAAGAAAATGAAAGCCATATAGTCCTGCTTACAAATGCTCTCGCCGTAGTCAAAGCGCTAAAAAGCCAGCAAAACACTGAGCTTAATGACTTAAAAGCAGCACTCTGCAAACTGTGCCAGCAGTCCGCACCAAAAAGGGTAGTGGTACAGTGGGTCCCATCACACTGCAATATCAAAGGCAACGAGGAGGCAGACAGACTGGCAAAAGAAGGTGCAAGACTACCACAAACATATACTATTATGACGTACGAAGAGTCAAAACGGCTTATCAAATCAGATACATGACCAAATGGGAAACCGAACATACTGGTTACACCAAAAACGATGCCTATTACCAGTTGAACAGAAGAGAGCAGGTCGTTGTCTTCAGACTTCGCACTGGCCACAATAGACTGAGGTACCACCTATTCAACAAATTGAAGATAGGTGGTACCGACGAATGCCCATGCGGTACGGGTAAAATGACCACTGAACATCTGCTGCAAAACTGTCCGACATACGAGGATCAGAGAGAGCAGATGTGGCCATCACCAGTGGAACTGCAAGACACGCTCTATGGCAGTGTCGACAGCCTCAGGATGGCCGCCGCTTTTTTCGAAAAAATAATGGTTACTGTCTGAATGCGTACGAAGAAGAAGATGAATAAGCTGAAGAAACGTTACTATTTGTATGTGCTCTTCTCAGGTTTCCAGTTTTTTATAAATGGCTGTTGATATATATACAATATATATATATATATATATATATATATATATATATATATATATATATATATATATTAATATATATATTTATATAAATATATGTATATATATATATATATATATATATTTATATATATAAATCGATACAGGTATGTTATTGTGTAAATACGAAACGTAATGTAACCTTGAAAATCCTGTTCTCAGTTCTATTGGTATTGCTATAGAGTTTGGCAGCAGTTGCTGATTAACAATTTATAAAACAAAATGTTCACGAAAATGATGTCATTCAAACTAGAGAGAAAACTAAATAATAAGAAATAATATCAGCAGACGCGTTTCAGAGACGGTTGTCTAACCAATGACCAAAACCACACCCCTTGTTATTTAAACAACTCAAAGCATTCCATCTACCTATCTATATCCATAAACAGCCTGTTATTCAATTACGTTGGCTTCTTACTTTTTAACTTTACCAATGATGTCTTCACCGTAACGTACTGCCATACATGTGTGTGGTTTTGTGTCACTGCTGGAAACATCGTTACGTAGCTGCGTGACACGAACAGTGAAACCCTTCTAGAACAAACAACTCCACAACTCACGTCGTTGCAAATCTCCTGTGTCGTATCAGCTAATGAATCATCTAGAAACAATACCTAGATTACAGTACATACATTCCAATCAAGAGATAACTCGTTTTCCGTATGGTCCAGAATAGAAAAACAAAATCATATGCTTATTTATAGACATACAAACACATCGATGTTCAAGCGCAATGTTATTGTAAAATCCTTTTACTTTGAGGATGATGAGTGACCGACGGGTGAAGCGTCCGTTTCGCAATCTTAACGCACCAGGTTGGAATCAGGTTCGTGTCCACTTTGACAAAAATGATTTATTTGTATTCGCTTCTCTACATACCGAACGTAATGACAGCCTATCGTTTGGCACACTTGCCAAGAAACTTATAACAGCCAAATAAGAAGCTACGTTCTTTGCGCAAACGCAATGCTACTTACTTACTTTCGTTTTGGCAAAATTTAATATGTGAATGATGTTTTACATACCTACGATATATTAAAGCTAGTAATGAAGATGTCACTGTTTCACATAATTTATGGCTGAGTCCACAGGTTCTGCCTGGAGTTGGCTGGGACAATCTTCGCAATACCGAGGCGGGAATGGTTGCGAGTTTTACTTTCAATGATTGTAGAACAACAGATGACGGACTCTTCTTGCTGCCTGACCACGTATTCACTGTACCTGTTAAAGTTAGTATGCATCACATTTACGTCTCAATAGGATAAAGATGGCAGGCCTACAATAAAACACAAATAGGACTTTTACACTTTACGTTTGCTACTAGTAATATTAATTGCAGATACTTTTTCGAATTATTTGTCTATTTATCTATCTCTCTCATTCTATTCACTCTCTCTCTCTTTCTCTCTCTGTCTCTTTTTCTATCTCTCTATTTCTCTCTCTCTCCCTCTCTTTGTTCTTCTCTTCGATCAAAAATGCATCGTTCACCACTTAAATAGAAGTAGGAGTCAATTGGCAATAAATGAGCTGAACTGAACGTCAACGACCGAGAATTGCAGAGCTCCTGTAGTGGTAGCTACTGTGAAATTGTATTTTATGGGGCTGTCAACGTAATCCACCTCATTTATATTTTATATCCAATACGCTTATACATGTATGCACAAACAGACACATGCATACACACACTCACACACGCACACACATACACACACACACACATGTGTACATATTTAGAAATATACATATGTGTGTTTGTTGGTCGAAAAGTGTCAAACAAGATATAAGTGGCTGTGGATTACTCTCACTACTAAGTTTCACGATTTGTCAGCATTGTGTAGCAGTGACGTCACACAGCATGAGGTTTCAATGATGTATATAACACGCAACATTTAGTGAGCTCATTTGCTTTCATTTGCCGTTTAATAATTGCGGAATTCAGAGTTCAGGAACCTCAAAATCTAAACATAGCTTCTTGCTTTGGACCGATATTCATGAGACAGTTAAATTAAAATCTACGCATTTGGTTGCATCTTTCATGAATGTGTTTAATTGTATCTTCCGGACAACAACAGTTTTTTGGGGGGCATGGATGGAGCTAGGGGCGGGGTAAGAAACTGATGAGAGATGTAAGGCAGAGAAGGGGTTCAGCATGGAGTAAATCATTTAATTGTTAATATGGGGATGTGTCTTTCACGATGTGCAGTTAGATTGACGGGCAGGCCTTATGGACGGGCATTGCAAGTGTAACGATAATTTATATCCAAATAAATACCTTGTTGATGAGCAAGTTTTAAAGTTTCATCATAAATACAGAACAAAGAAAGCACTAGTAGCCGCATGTGCGAGTTGTTTTTGTTCGTGTTCCAGTTATCATAAGACAGATGACTGCCTGGGCATCTAACTTCTTTCTTTATTACGAATTTGTCTTATTTCACTTCGCTATGTCCATCGACATTATGAATATCTTAAATCACAGTTTTCTTTTCTGTTCTGAATAAAATATGTCGTGTGCACATTGGATCAGTGATTCATCCCTTAACCATAATGTTAGTCAGTCCATTTGATTGTGATACATAATTATACCATTTGGGTCTTTATGTTTTAATAACTGTCAGTATGCTGTTTCCAAATACCCTGATGAATTATATTTATAATTGAGACATAATCTTCCCGACTTTGGAGCATGTGGTTTGAGATGTCCAATATGTTGTCCTTTATTGATGACCTTCCAGATCTGTTAGGGTTATACACATAATTGCTTTCCCATCATGTCATAACCAACTGTCGCACCGCATTACTATGTGCCATAATGATCTGTAGAAACTGTGTCTGAAATCGTCATTGAACATCTTGTGTGTATTCTCCACCACACAGAAACACATGATCCCCTAGTATCGTACGCCATCAACAAAAACTATCATTATCACAATGGCTGCCTTGGCAGTCTAGCTCGAGGAAGAGACTACTATGGGAAACACTTGGTGCACATAGACTTACTGATGACCCCATTGTTATTGTGGACACGATCGATTAGAGCGACGATGTATAGTTGCATAGGTCAATTACTACTGCTAATTGAGAAATTATAAGTGTGTGTTATATCACAAAAGTATCTCTAAAGTCGATTCAATTCTTAAACTAATTGAGACATTATAAGTGTGTGTTATATCACAAAAGTATCTCTAAAGTCGATTAAATTCTTAAACTAATTAAGACATTATAAGTGTGTGTTAAATCACAAAAGTATCTCTAAAGTCGATTAAATTCTTAAACGAATTGATAAATTATAAATGTGTGTTATATCACAAAGTATCTCTAAAGTCGAATACATTCTTAAACTAATAGAGACATTATAAGTGTGGGTTATATCACAAAAGTATCTCTAAAGTCGATTACATTCTTAAATGATTTAAGAGCAGTACTCTGTCAACTATGCCAGCAGTCCGCACCAAAAAGAGTAGTGGTACCGTGGGTTCTATCCCACTGTAACATCCAAGGCAACGAGGAGGCAGACAGACTGGCAAAAGAAGGTGCAAAACTACCACAACCAGATACTAGTGTGACATACGAAGAGTCAAATAGGCTTATTTGAGCTAGATACATGACCAAATGGGAAACAGAACACACTGGCTACACAAAAAAACGATGCCTATTACCAGTTGAACAGAAGAGAGCTGGTCGTGGTCTTCAGACTTCTCACTGGCCACAATAGACTGAGGTACCACCTATTCAATAAATTGAAGATAGGTGGCACTGACGAATGCACATGCGGTACTGGGAAAATGACCGCTGAACATCTGCTGCAAAACTGCCCGACATACGAGGATCAGAGAAAGCAGCTGTGGCCATCACGTGTGGCAACACTAGACAAGCTCAATGGCAGTGTCGACAGCCTCAGGATGACCGCTGCTTTTTTCGAAAAAACAAAGTTTGACGTCTGACAGCGTACGAAGAAGAAGAAGAAGAAGAAGAAGAAGAAGAAGAAGAAGAAGAAGAAGAAGAAGAAGAAGAAGAAGAAGATTACCTTTATAAACTAATTGAGACATTATAAGTGTGTGTTATTTCACAAAAGTATCTCTAAATTCGATTAAATTCTTAAACTAATTGAGTTCTAATTTCGCATTTCATATTTACAATAGTGTTGCTGATTCTGGTGTGAACAAGTGACTCATAAAATTGGTTTATTTCAATTATTATAGTACAGCAAAGTGGAGCAATTTGCCGAGATTATTGAGAACTGGCAGCAAGCGAGTTCATCCACATCAAGAACTATCAATGTACACGTAGGAGGTGGGTTTCTTTGGTTTAGAATCAGTGGCAAGTTTTCTTACGAACACTCAGAAATGAAGACTCGTCAATACCAAGATAAATCTGTCACTATCAGAGTCAAGTTGCAATACATTAGGCAAGTATGGAATAGTATATTATTGAATAAGATACGTGTGTTTCTAAATGCTTGTTCCACTGTCATCTGCAGGAACTATTTTTCCAGATCATGTTGTGTTTTCTAATTTCGTCTGGTAACTTTGATTATCTTTCTTATTTATATTCTTTCGTATAAGGTGATGTATCTTATCTATTTTCAAGATAACCAAAGTACTTCTTTCTAAATTGCCTATGATCATATCTCTCTTCTTCTGTTCCTATTTCTGGATGTGTAGTTTGGTCTGGAGTAGTGCCTCTGATTTGGTAGTCAGAGACAAATTATCAGCAAACGCAAAACCCATATAAATATATATAAATATATAAATATATAAATATATATTTATATATATATATATATATATATATATATATATATATATATATATAAATATATATATATATATATATATATATACATTGATTTCTTCTCCCAGGACATGAGTATGTTTCAGTTCTCTCATTACAAAGGTTGATGGGATATTCCATTTAGAACGAACAGATACGCATATTTAGTTATATAATGTCGCCTTTTCTTATGTCACTGGGGGTCCTGAAATTGATTAACTTTTGAGTTCCTGCCCTAATTTTTTTTTTTTTTCATTTGTCATACTGTTCTTGTCATGCTGTTCTTGTCATACTGTTCTTGTCATACTGTTCTTGTCATACTGTTCTTGACATACTGTTCTTGTCATACTTGTTCTTGTCATACTGTTCTTGACATAATGTTCTTGTCATACTGTTCTTGTCATGCTGTTCTTGTCATACTGTTCTTGTCATACTGTTCTTGTCATACTGTTCTTGTCATACTGTTCTTGTCATACTGTTCTTGACATAATGTTCTTGTCATACTGTTCTTGTCATGCTGTTCTTGTCATACTGTTCTTGTCATACTGTTCTTGTCATACTGTTCTTGTCATACTGTTCTTGTCATACTTGTTCTTGTCATACTGTTCTTGTCATACTGTTCTTGTCATACTGTTCTTGTCATACTTGTTCTTGTCATACTTGTTCTTGTCATACTGTTCTTGTCATACTGTTCTTGTCATACTTGTTCTTGTCATACTGTTCTTGTCATACTGTTCTTGTCATACTGTTCTTGTCATACTGTTCTTGTCATACTTGTTCTTGTCATACTGTTCTTGTCATACTGTTCTTGTCATACTGTTCTTGTCATACTGTTCTTGTCATACTTGTTCTTGTCATACTGTTCTTGTCATACTGTTCTTGTCATACTGTTCTTGTCATACTTGTTCTTGTCATACTGTTCTTGTCATACTGTTCTTGTCATACTGTTCTTGTCATACTTGTTCTTGTCATACTGTTCTTGTCATACTGTTCTTGTCATACTGTTCTTGTCATACTGTTCTTGTCATACTGTTCTTGTCATACTGTTCTTGTCATACTGTTCTTGTCATACTTGTTCTTGTCATACTGTTCTTGACATAATGTTCTTGTCATACTGTTCTTGTCATGCTGTTCTTGTCATACTGTTCTTGTCATACTGTTCTTGTCATACTGTTCTTGTCATACTGTTCTTGTCATACTGTTCTTGTCATACTTGTTCTTGTCATACTGTTCTTGTCATACTGTTCTTGTCATACTTGTTCTTGTCATACTGTTCTTGTCATACTTGTTCTTGTCATACTGTTCTTGACATAATGTTCTTGTCATACTGTTCTTGTCATACTTGTTCTTGTCATGCTGTTCTTGTCATACTGTTCTTGTCATACTGTTCTTGTCATACTGTTCTTGTCATACTGTTCTTGTCATACTGTTCTTGTCATACTGTTCTTGTCATACTGTTCTTGTCATACTGTTCTTGTCATACTGTTCTTGTCATACTTGTTCTTGACATACTGTTCTTGTCATACTGTTCTTGACATACTGTTCTTGTCATACTGTTCTTGTCATACTGTTCTTGTCATACTGTTCTTGTCATACTGTTCTTGTCATACTGTTCTTGTCATACTGTTCTTGTCATACTGTTCTTGTCATACTGTTCTTGTCATGCTGTTCTTGTCATACTGTTCTTGTCATACTGTTCTTGACATACTGTTCTTGTCATACTTGTTCTTGACATACTGTTCTTGTCATACTTGTTCTTGACATACTGTTCTTGTCATACTGTTCTTGTCATACTTGTTCTTGACATACTGTTCTTGTCATACTTGTTCTTGTCATACTGTTCTTGTCATACTGTTCTTGTCATATCCCGCCTCAGAGATGCAGGATGCGTATATTTCTTGTTATCTCTGAGTGGGAGGATATTGCTGATGATAGTTATAACATTATAAGAGTGTGGGAGCCATCGTCAATCCACCAACGTCGAGGTATGCCCCTTCACGCTCGTGGACCGGAGATCTGAATATGATATGCTCTTGATGCAAATTCCGCCCTAATGCGTTCTGACTAAATGACCCATTTTGAATGTCAGCTCTCTGTCTGTGTCCTTCACCTTCACACTTGGTATAGCTTCGTCCATCGTCCGCAGTCTCAACTACCAAAATATGATCATGAAAATTAATAATGCACATTTATTACATGAACCATGTTTTACCACTTTAAAATGTTCTATTGTTGTCTATCCAAGAAAGTGATGTTTGTTATTCTTCTACCTCAACAATCAACTGATACCATGCTTCAAGTGTGGTAAAGTTCACGAAAAAGACAGTTCGTTTCAGGTCTTCGCCATTCTCCCACATTTTATCGAGCATGTTTCTTTGTTATTAAAAAAGCTGTTTCTCAACATATTGATGTCCTTGATTAAATATTTCAACGTTATGCAATGTTATAGTATAGTTCAGCATAGTTCATGAAAATGATACGTATATATATAATTTTACTTCTACCTATCTTCTTACGTGTTTACTTGTCGGTTATAGAAAGCATATGTTTGGCACACAGTCAACCCTTGTGTATAACAAGAGTAAAGATAACGGTAGCTCAGCAGCCGCCACTGCAGTCAGCCTGTGTATAACAAGAGTAAAGATAACTGTAGTTCAGTAGCCGCCACTGCAGTCAGCCTGTGTATAACAAGAGTAAAGATAACGGTAGTTCAGTAGCCGCCACTGCAGTCAGCCTGTGTATAACAAGAGTAAAGATAACGGTAGTTCAGTAGCCACCACTGCGGTCAGTCCTCTTGCACAACAAAAGTAAACGTAGAGGTATTCATACAGCCGCTACTCCTATCGGTGATGAAGTGTTAGGGACCATTGTAAAAGGTCATGTTTTGTTTAATATACGAGGTGTCCGGTTTCGGTCCTCGCTGCCGCTCCTTCATGTGTATGCGACGAGTCCAATTACAGCTGCGTCGACTTGAGCGTTCCTGTACCTGGAGTTGAATCATCCGCCCATCTGAGGTGAAATGCAACAGCTCTACCACTACGCTAATCAAACGCTTCTTAGAGCTCCTATTAACTGAAAACAGTTTTTCCATATTTTCAGTAGTAGTTTATGCATCAATGTGTATTAAAAATATGGCTTCTAACTGCATTCACAAAACCATGTGTGACATTCTTCAAATGATCAGTTCTATGGCAATTCAATGCGGAGAGGAGACTACTATCTGGTCAGGCAAAACATACTTATCAGACAATGTTAGTCAGGGTCATGAGAGATGTACTGACCAAAACCTCCAACTCACTTCGGGCTGTTTCATGACAGTATGACTAATGAGAGAGGGATCGACGTGATCCCCGTAATAGTCACCGTCACGCAAGTGAAACCAAGCACAGCCCGACCTCATGGAGGACTACGGTCAACCTTCATCAGCATACGCGGAATGTCAAGAAAGCTACGATAACTCGCCACTTTACCCTTCTTTCAGGGCAGATAAAAGACTATATTTACTCATTGTGGGCATTCAACAACAGCAAGGAAATTAAAAACACACGTATATTGCCAATATGAATATGCAACCATATAACGTACTATTGTATAACAATATGTGTCTTCCCGTGTGTATCTAAGATTAAATCGTTACCTGTATGCTGTTTGAACTGCTGAATATGTACATCACTGTTCTAACAGCAGATGAGCTCAAGTTGTTTATTTTGTTTTAAAGTGTTACAAATGTGCATATGATAATTGTCACAAAAGGAAAACAACGAAGCTTTTCCTGTCGCTAACATGAGTCCATTTATCGATAGTAATGGTGCATTTCATTTCCCATAATACCTTTTTCCGAGGTTAGAAAAGTCCTGATGAGACCGTTTTCCGTGCACGACCCTTATATCATAGCAGTTAGCCTAAAAGAAAACCGGATGAGAATACACAAAGTGTAATTTCAATGACATGTTGCATCTTAGTCTCTGATAGTGCTGCATGAGGGTTTATAGAAGCTCCTGGAATTTGTCTGGCTTATTATGTCCTAGAATTGTGTAGACACTTCTTGGAAGTCATTCCAAGTTAAATTTTCATTGCTTGTGATGCTATTATCAAAATGCTTTTCTCCGAGAAGCCGACATATTTACGTTTCGACAAATACATCTTCCTTGACTTTGACCTCACTTAATTTCTTGCGCAGGTACACACAAAGCCTGCCCCTATTTGAGTCTGTGCTGTTACACAATTCTAATTAGTCCAAGTTTAATGTGGAGAAAAGAAGCACGTTCTTGTTCGATTATGAAAAGCGTTCGTTAAGTAGATTAATTTGTTTTCCTTTTCAAGTGGATTGTCGGTGAGTCTTTTTTTCTTGTAATGGGAAGTTCTGGCACTGTTATTCCCAAAGAGAAAACAGCAACATCGTGTGTACCTCTGCTGCAGCCCTATCAATATGACACTTACCACCAGGTCACCACAAATCTATCACTCTTACTTGTCACGGCTCATAAGAAGAACTATATAGATGATCTAGCCTCAGTAGCCAAAGACGCAGCAAGAATATAACATAGTACACGCTTATTTCAGATCTCAAACCAAATACGGAAAAAATCACCAGCCACATACATCACCATCAGAGACAAGCAAGGTAACCTTATAATAAGCGTAAAAAGACCCGTGACTGATATCATTTTAAGGAAGATATTTATTAGACCCCCAGAAACGAATAGTATCTGACTTTGATGAAGAAAACACAACACCTACTATGTCAGTACCACGAGATGATTTGACACTAATTGAGATTCATCCAAACAATCAGAAAGTTAGAGAACCACAAGGCGACTGTGGACGACGGAATTACTAGTGCAATGTACTAGCGAAATGTACTAGTGAAATGTACTAGTGAAATGTACTAGTAAAATGAACTAGTGAATAACAGCAAAAGATCTCTCACACAACTATTATCATTCGTCAATTAAGTTTTAAATAAGAATAGTTTCGGCTGAACCTGCACTGCACTTTGCACATAAATAAAACTAAATGTTCGTCTAGGCATCAGAGATCCGATCCGTCAGTCGAATGTCACCATGTCCGGTCAAAACAGCGCTCTGCCAGATATCATCAACAGCGGAGGGGAGAAGCTGCTATATGTTAAGGCCACGTGTTTCGGGAACGACCTCGCCTGCGCTTCCAGCCAGCTGGTTGGATACCCTTCGCACTTTGAATTGCCTTAAAAAGGATCTGGTGAGCTGGAACTTCATGATCCACGCGGACAAAATGTCTAAACAAAGAATGGCGACGACAGTCCAGGTCTTCCGATGCTGTTTGGAGATTAGTCTTGACAGAGACCTCGACAATACGTACGAGATCGTACCAACAGATTCAAGAATACGCTGCTGATTGCGCATATGAAAGGACATAGTCTTGAAATAACTTTTTCCGGCAAAGTCCAACTTTCAGCTACGTAAATTAGCACTGAAGCCACACACTTAACGTTTCTATACTGGTTTAGAATACTCTGCAGAGTCTGTATGGAATCAGTTTCATTTAATTTTCCTTTCTCTGAAAGCTATTTGCATCAAATATATTCTTAAATGCATTAATTGTCACTGACTTCACTACTTCCTGTGGCAATGCATTCCAAGCAATCACCACTATCTGACTAAAAAATATTTCTTCTATCTAATCTGGACTTATCATATTAGTTAATTTGAAGTTATGACTGGAAAAAACGCATCTTTGAACTCACGGATAATCCTAGGGTGGAGGTCATTCATCACTGGAGCAGAGAGGACAATCCGTATAAGCAGATATGCGCTAGTACGTCCGTCAGATGGCATTGCGCTTCCCAGATAAGAAAGTGAATTTACGCTCTCCATTGTGTGACCGCGAGCTATGTTCTGGGACCTTGGATTGAATGTTGGTCTTCGTCCAGGAGATTGATAGCCACATATGTTCAACTGTACTATCCAGATACTCAAGATGCTGTGCTGTCCGAGCTTAGCAAGACTATGTATCTGCGTAGACGAAGTCAGTTATGCCCGTTCATTAAGTCAATAGTGAATCCATGGTGCTGAGAGCCGAGGTGGAACAGGAGCCAGTTGACAGCCCGACTGAAGAGATCAGGAGCAAAGACGCAGCCCTGTCTGACCCCTGTAGATGTAGGGGATCTTTCAGAGAAAGAGTGCCCAGCGACGGATGCTGGCACCGATATTCGTGTACATATTGTACATGACTTACGTTCTATGTGTGGGACACGATTCTGGTCTTCATTCTTACAACCAAAGACAAATACTATATTCTTACGTTATTATCGGTCTAATGAGTCACCTTTGTCATTTCTCCACAAAAAAACAATCCGCATATTTACGAGGCATCTTCCACTACACATATAAGGTCATAGAATCGACAAAGTAAATGATGGTACGAAAGGAAACGTGTTTACAATGGCTGCTGAAGATTGTGTCCCTCAATTGCAGCGCAAGGTTATCCTTTTTGTCGGAATCACCAGCTCGACATATCGGACCAGGTGTAGCCCATCCATTCGCTCTGAACACTACCTTCACATCTTTCTTTAAAACTAGAACTAATTCCTGATTTGTAACATATTCAGCAAGTCCAAAATTAGCCTTGATAATATACTATTGTCTCAGATACGTTTTGTGCGGTGGCCTATGTAATACACGTTTTTATTTATAAATATGTCATCATGTATCATTCCTGGTTCGATGGCGTCATAATTCCTCCACAAACATCTAAGTTTTCAGTATTTCAGCAGGTAATGTTGCGTTTGTATTAATATTCATTGTGTCTCGCCATACAACATATGTTCTCATGTATATATGCACACATATTACGTAGATGTGAAACAGTATTTTATGGCTAAACCCGTTTATGAAAAACAACTGTATGGTTGTATCTTCAGGTATGAAGTAAAACTGCAACCATATTCGCAATTGAGTCCTCAGTTTAAGAAACGTCTGCTACATATTGCTGACAATCTTAAGCAGGATCAGAGAAAACAAGCACAATATGAAGCCCAGCTATTGATCCGAGAATTTGGTAAGAATCACGTCTTAGAGAACATACCATTTAAGACAATTAACTGATCAGTCACAATTGCCTTTGAATTTCACAAAAGATAGTCTGCACCAGTCGGGATATATTTACTGGTTTCCTTTGATATTTGTAATGAGGTCATTATATATATGTAATGTGGTTATTGAAATATTTAACGGCGTTATGTAAATAATATGCTACTTACTTGTTATCCATTCATATATTTAACAATGTCATTCGATGGATCTACTGATTACGATGATGTTGTGTTTTGGTAGACCTAATGATTTTTGAAAAAAATATGTAATTATATTTTTTGGTAGACCTGGTGTCTTTCGATATAGTTAATGGCATTCTTTGGAAGACATAATGGTGTCTATTGATATATTTAAATATATAATTTGATATATGTAATGGTGTTTTGTTAATAGATTTGACGACACACGCTGGTATATTTAATATACCTTCGATATATGTTATTGTGTGATTCTGTAGATTGTATCACAATGCTTGGCACATTTTAGATACGCATTTGCATTGTTAATGGTTTCAAGGAATATAGCAGATGATCTGGACTGCGCAAAGGATTAACTCATCTGTCACATGACCGCCATCAATTGAAGCTTAAACGATTACAGAAGTGACGTCATCGAACATATGTTGACTTGTTGCAGTTTGGTCCGGTTTTAATTGAACACGCCTCGTATATATTGAATGAGGCGAGATGCTACATTTAGTTTTACTCAAATTTATTATAGACAAGAAGAAAATGGTATTTTTTGAATATCTCTAGTTAAAGGTAGCATTTTCTTCGATAAAGACTACATGAACCGTCTAGGTATTTCTAACTTCCATTGCTGAAATGAAAATAAACCGTCAAATTGCCCAGAGACCGGTAGGGTAGGGCAAGAGGCATATTATAGTCAGCTGTCATAAATCTATATGTTCCTTGAAAAATTGTTTGACCGGAACGGTTTACGTATAGTTTTAATATGCGTAGACAGCGTGTACATAATTAAATGTACTGCTACAGAATACATCTATTTTTAAAGAATCTTGATTTCACTATAACTGGTTTGCCTTGTAACACGGTTTCTTTTATTGTAACTATTTATAGACATTCGATTTGTGCCCATTCTAAGTTGCCTGTAATGAATCTTCATCACCTATTTTCTCTTACCTTATGGTGCCTTCTCATATGCTTTTTTCTGACCGTATCCTATGCCCCCCCCCCCCCCCCCCCACGCATCTCTCATAGCGTTGTCTTCCTCTGTTATATATACCGCCTTCATTTCCGTCTGGACTTGTTTTCTCATCAAGCTGTCATGTATATATATATACATGACCTAAATATAACTGTCTGACTGACTCTGATAATTACCTGATTTTGCCATTAACGTTTCCCTAAGTTTATATTTCTTTTTTTTTCCTATCCAACAAATGTATCATATTCGTATGTGTATCTTCATGTAAATGTTTCCGGTATTGCAACACTTATTGTGACAATTATTGTGACAGTTAATGGCAGTTATTGTGACAATTATTATACCAAACAGCACTAACGAATGCAAGTAACATTGCATTGCTTTTATTTTTTGGTCACAAATGATTTGTTTGGGCGTCATTCTCTGTCTCGTTTTGTTGAAAATACTTTTGGATTCGCTAATTTACTTCTTGATTTATTTTACGATCATTCATCATCATCATCATCATAGGCGTCTCAGTCTTTATAGACCATTTGCATGGCGCCCTGTAACTTTTGTGCAGTATATCGACGCTGTCTGAAATGGCTGTAAAGGCCAATCCGCGAGGGACAGCCCACACCCCAGATATTACAACCAAACTGAGGAGGCTAGGTTGCCTGGCTGTTCCTTGATCTCTTCAGTCGTTCTCTTTTCTCTGCAGCTAGAAAACCTCTACGAGCATCAACAGCCACGATGCTCCCTCAAATTGATTGTCCCCAGATATCTCGATCATGAGCAATTTCTTCCCATCCCTTGGATGGAATGTCGCATGACTTCATCTCTTTCCTGCATACATCGTTGAATCACATTGCAGGACGGCCGATTCTTCTAACTGCAATGGTTAGCTGTCCATAAAGGATATCCTTTGACAGCCTCTCGTCTTCCATGCAATAAACATGTCCCAACGACCGTAGACGCTGCTGGATCAACATCGAGTGCATGCTGTGAGTGTTTGCTCTCTGTAAGACCGTATTATGTGACACTCTCTTCCCACCCAATCCCAATATACGCGGTAGACACCTCATGTGAAAGATGTTCAGCCTTGGTGCAGTGAGACAGCGCAGTGTTTCCCCAGACACTCTTCTTCATGCGGACTTTGACGGTACTTGCCCTACCAAGCTTACGGTCTATCTCCTTCTCGAGCGAGAGAGTGTTGCTGATGGCAGACCCCAGATTAGTGAAACTGTTGACGACCTCCAGAGTGACGCCATCAATCTTTATGGATGGCGTAGTGGTAATGCCCTGGGTGCAGATATTTGTCTTTTCCAGACTTATGGTGAGAATAAACTGCATGCACCCTTCGGCGAATCTGTCTCCCAGTCTCTGCAAAGCCTCCTCACTTTTGTTCACTAGAACTGCATCATCCGCAAATAGCATTTCACTAATGAGCACCGTCATCACCTTTGTCCTCGCACGTAGTCGGGACAGGTTAAACAGCCGCCCATCTGACCTCGTGCGCAGATAAACACCGTCCAAAGATATGGCATACGCGTAGGATAAGAGCTTGGATAAGAAAATCCAAAAGAGAGTCGGCGCAAGCACACATACCTGCTTCACTCCACTCTTGATGGGAAAAGACTTTGAAGATAATCTGAGCTCCTCATATCAACGGGAAAAGACATTTTCATGTTAGGTAATTGTGGGGGAAGCCGATCTTCTCAATGAGTTCGAGAGAGGAGTTCTAGAAACAGCATACCGAGTGGCTGGACTTGTTGTCTGAACTTCTTCTGGATTTGACGAAGCGAGAAAATCATATCCGTTGTTGATCTACCTACTCTGAAGCCACACTGTTATTATGGGTACACCCTATCTGCGAGCAGTCTCAACCTCTTTGGTAGAATGCCGGGGTAAACCTATCAACGCATTCAAGCTCATGACTGAGATCCCTCTACAAGAATTGCAATCCTGTTTTTGTAAATAGTCACAATGGTGACGTCACACGTATCTTTGGGGGGCTGCACCTTTCTCCCAGCAGAGGCATAGTAAAATGTAAAATATTTGAACAAGCAGAACATACCTCAGAAAGCGAAAAAAATAGCAAAAATAGACTTTGAAAAAAAACTTGCTCGGAGGATCAAGACTGACAGTAAAAGCTTCTTCTCTTATGTTAGAAATAAACAAAGAACGAAAGACAAAGTAGGCCTTCACATAGACAGTAAAGGGAAAATAATAAGTGAGAATATGGAGGCAGCTAATCTGCTCAATCAGTACTTTGGCACAGTCTTCACAAAAGAGGACTGCTCCGAGATCCCAGAGCATATAGATATTTTTCAAAGGGACATGGATACAGCGGGATTAAGATCAATCTGTTTTACAGAGGAAATGGTTTTTAAAATTGGAGGGGTTGAAAGTGAATAAATGTTCAGGTCATTATGGTATTCATCAAAAATTGCTGTATGAAATTAGAGACCAACTAACAAAACCATTGGCTATCGTATGTTCTCAATCACTTACAAAAGGGATTGTTCCACGGGATTGGAAAGGTGCAGGAGTGATCCCCTTACTCAAAAAAGGCAAAAAATCAGATCCAGCAAATTATAGACCGGTGAGTTTAACGAGCAAAGTCTGTAAATTGTTAGAGTCAATAATCAAAGAAAACATTGTAAAGCATTTAGACAAATTTAATCTAATTAGAAATAGTCAGCATGGGTTTACTAGAGGGAGATCATGCTTAACAAATATATTAGAATTCATGGAGGGTTACTAAAATCATAGATAAAGGGGAGCCAGTGGATGTTATTTATCTAGACTTTGCAAAGGCCTTTGATAGAGTACCTCATCAAAGATTATTTCGAAAGTTAAAATCACATGGAATAGGTGGGGAAGTTGCCAAATGGATTGACAATTGGTTAACGGGAAGAAGGCAGAGGGTGGGCATAAATAAGGAGTACTCTGAGTGGTGTAAAGTGAAAAGTGGTGTGCCACAGGGCTCGGTTTTGGGACCAATTTTGTTCTTGATATATATAAAGGATTTGGACATTGATTTGAGATCTATGATTGCAAAATTTGCTGAAGACACAAAACTATGCAGTAGTGTCTCATCTAAAGCGGAAGTGGATATATTGATGTCGGATTTAGATAAAATTCGAGAATGGTCTGTAAGCTGGCAAATGGAGTTTAATGTAGATAAATGTACAGTCATCAACATGGGTAGATCCAATATGGAACATAATTACAGAAGGTAGCAGGGAAAAAGGCAAATGCAATGTTAGGTATGATAAAAAGAAATATTAAACATAGGAGCAAGGAAGTGATCGTCAAACTGTATAAAGCTTTAGTTAGACCTAGATTTGAGTACTGTGTACAGGTGTGGAGTCATTATCATAGAGGGGACATAAACATGCTAGAAAGAATACAAAAACGAGCGACAAAGATTATAGTGGGATTCCAGAATTACAGTTATGAGGAAAGACTCAGAAAGACCGGCCTACAGTGTCTCGAAGAGAGAAGAATTCGTGGTGACTTAATACAGGTTTATAAGATGATCAGAGGAATCGATAAATTAGACTATAACACGTTTTTTTTAAATACAGCCACCTACAATAACACGAGGGCATAGCTACAAGCTGACTAAAGAGAGGTCCAGGTTAGATATTAGGAAATATTTTTTTAGTCAGAGAGTGGTGTCTGCTTGTAATGCATTGCCAGGGGAGGTAGTGGAGGCAGGGACAGTTAATGCATTTAAGAATAAACTGGATGCGCATAGCTTTTAGAGCAATGTGATGTAAATGTAACTGGTTGTATACAGACTCTGCAGGGTCTTCTAAACCAGTATAAAGACGTTAAGTTAAGATCAAACAGCGGTGGAGCTAGTGCTGATTTCCCGTATTTGATGGCTTCGGGTGGGATACCATCTCCCCCTGGTGCTTTGCCGTTTGAGAGGTAGTTGATAGCTACCAGAGTAGGTGGTCTGTCAAGTTCCTCGATAATGGGCAGGACAAGGCCTGCATAAGACCTCATTAGTGGCCACCGTTTTCCGAGAGTAGAGCTCAGAGTAGTGGTCCACCCAGCTAACCATCTGCTGGTCACCGTCCATGATTCGCGCACCTGCCAGAGATTTCAGCGGGGGCATCACCTTTAGCATTAGGGCCCAGTGCCATCGCTATGCCTTCATAAATGCCCTGGATATTTTCCGACTTTGCATTTAGCTGAATTGCTTCTGCCAGTACTGAATTGCGAATTGTCTAGCGGTGCCTTGATCATTAATCACGGTATGATACTTCCCCGACATGAGACCTTCCACTCGTGTCTTATCTGTAGGACATCTGATAAGATTATTGTTAGAGCACTGGTTTTTACACCTAAGGTAATTGGTTCGTATCACGTTACCTGCACGCTCAAACTGACTCATTGTAACATTGATTACTGTTAGAGAAGTAACGACAGTGACGATGTACATCTGTCATCACACGTTATAGACGTGCTGCAGAATCATGTACTGAAGTCTCTGACAGCATTGCTTGGGCAATAGGGAAATACCTGTAGACATAGACTATTTATTACCAGTTATGCTAATAGTATTAATTGTGCGTTTTCTCAATAGTAATACCCAATTCATGAAATAGGCGTGTGATCTTGACATTAAACAAATTATGAACAATTTCTATATTTAGATATGTTAGTAATATTCGATCATTTATGAATCCACACATTTATTTTATCTATTCTAAAATGTACTTTATATCAGCCTGAAAAAGTCAGGCGGATATTATTAAATCGTTTCTGAATTCTCGTTTAACGAATAATATAGAAATAGTATAATAATACTATTATATCCACAATGACAATGCAGACGCTACACAACAATGGTCAACTATGGCAGAATACTAGAAAAACACAAAAAGTATCATTTTAGAACATATGTTTTTCACGTGGCAGCATGCAGCTGCGAAACATGTACAGTTACCTTTACCTCAAGAAAAAGAACATAGTACTTCGAGATCAAATGTAATGGAAAACTACTCAGAATACCATGGACCAAAAAATAAAGAAGAACACATACATTCCACATGAGTTGGAGAAAACAGCAATGAAAGGTAGGGTGTCGGGCAAGAAAGGCAGAGGCAGACCAAGAAGGGGATGGTACAACATATCAATGAATACGTGGGCATGACTCTGGAGTCAGCTTGAAATTTGGCAAAAGATCGAGTCCGTCCCGATGGGTTGTCTTGGGAGCGGCGTTATGTAAAGGATATATATATATATATATATACAGTGAGTAAATTCTGCCAGATGTTACAATGTAGTTTAATCTTTATGTAGTGTACACATTATTCTTGTGTCTTTTCTATTTATTATACCTTTGTTAGACCTGTTAATTCTCATTTCAAATTCTACCACAAGTTTTTGATAGACCATCAACAACAGTTAAATGCATTTTCTATGTATTTTTTTGCAAGTATTATTTCATGAATATATATAATTTTGTAATTATGCGCTAAGTCGCAAAAAAATGGTTCTCAAATGTTGTTGTCAACTTTGCACCTTATTCTCTCACCATTAATCTTGAGCAGTATCTGTTTTTGTATTGTATGGCTAAGCCAGCGTTTTGCTTTAAAATCTTAACAATCTGTTAAAATGCGTTTTTTTTTAGTGTTATGTTTTAATTAATGATTCACACGGCACAGATTCTTCATTGTAGATGGCATTACACAAATCAGTCATGCAAATTGTATTCAAAGAAAAGATACCAGCACGCAAGCAAGGGAAATTAGATGAAAAACGAAACTGAATAAGGGAGATGATATGCGGGGTGGCTGATTCTGATAAACAGTTATTTCATTGCACAGCATAGACATCCGAACATGTGTGAATTCATCCAACATAATTAAATATTATGTTCCAGGTACTCATATCCTGACCAGCATAACTGCAGGAGCAGCCTTGGTTAAGGATGACTACCTAAGAAAAACATTTGTTGAAGATTCACGCTTTAGGAAAACAGAAATTTTAGCCCAGGCTAGTGTCTCATTTGGTATCTTCTTCAAAGCAAGTACCTCCTACAAGTAAGTTAAGATACATTTGTTTTCTTACTGTATGTTCACAAACACAAATATGTGACATTAAACACGACAAAAACCAAAAAAGCTGAAGACAGTTTAATAAGATAATACCGATATCCAACCACCTTGATTATGTGACCGATGCCATGTAGCCATAAGCTGTTTGAATTGATTGTGGTCTTTGTCCTGGAGCACCATTTTTCACTAGCTGCTAAATCTAGTCCATTTGTTCATGTCATTGTTTGTTGACGAAGACGACGTATATAGTTGTAAAATGATCATAATGCTTCTCTGTGTATCTATGTTTAGGTATCTGTTTCACATACTTGTAGTTCATCAGTATCTTAGAAGTCATTCAATAATATCGGTTTTTCGATTTGTTCGTTATATAGACTTTGAGTGACCAATGTTTCATTGTTATTATTTTAACTCGCTACTACTCCGTATTTTCTGAAAGTAGGTGTTATACCTCGTAGGCAAATACAATTGCTGGAATTCCCATGCTAGTAAAACTTGGAGCCATTGCTTTGAAGCTTCTTATTTGCGGCAATATGGGTTCGAACTACTTAGGTTGAGTTTGACCGTTATTCCGCGTTGTGAAAGCTCCATATTTATTGTATGTTTATTACGTATATATTATTTGAGTCGTGTTCATTCGAAACACCGAGCTCCTGTTGGGTGCAAATATTGATGCAATTATAGCTGTTTATTTTCTTTCAATTACTAGTCACGGTAATTTCAATGCTAAAGCTGCACAACTTGTTTTAGGTACAATACACCTTCTCTGGCGATCTGATTTATGATCACTATATCATCAACAAACAGTTGAGAATTTATTCGTCCATGAAAAACCCTTAATTTTCATGTTTTGTTATCTGAAGGTTTCAATGGGTACTGTGAACAGTTTTGAGGATAGTGTATCCTTACGTAAAACGTCTCGCTCTGTGTTTTCGTTAAATTTGCAAGTAACGCAAAATTTATTTTTGTAGTTTCTCTCGTTATCCGGCTTTTCAATTGGGCGGTTTTTGTTCGCATTAATTAATTAGTTTCTCGGGACATTCATCATTGCAGTGATCTCAAGGCTGTCAAAGCTTTTTGTCTAATCCACAGACACACAGCAGAATGGCATTTATACTTCACATGGCCTCCTTCATTAAATATTTATTGTTTGGCAGTGCTCATAGGATGGGCAGCCATTTCTGAGGCGTTTCTACTGTTGAGTTCGATGTGTCTCTCTCGTCTATTTATAGTAAGTTTTGTGCATATTTTGTAATAAGATATGTGTGCGACCATTCAACAACACAATATTAATATTACATGAACAGCACGCAATGCTCACAATCATGTTTACATAGGTACTGTGACAGACGTTAGCCAATATTTCTTGGCAACTACTTTAAAATGGTACGATCCAATATCAGCCGCCGGCTTCTATTGCAGTTTGAGGCATGCAGCTTAGTGGACAGTGAGCTGATCTGTTAGATTGGGATTACAGCTTGCCAAAATTTGAGTTCACGGACTGACAGAAACAATGTTGCGGCTGCTGTTTGTGCCTTGTACGACTGTACCTCTAGTCGTCTCAGCTGTAAATGGGTACCTGGCACATTAGTTAAGAAAGTTAAAAACAGCGTGGGAGTGAACTGACCGGCCCATCTCACAAAGGCTGCGGCGTAGTACATTAAGAGTTATCTTCATCCCCGACGGCAAGTGTTGCCTTTACTTTTGATATTGCAGTTGACCTTTATACAGAAAGTCTAAACTGAATTTTTCTATTTAATAATGCTTTTGTGCTTTCTGTAATTCTTTGTTTTATACGAGTTTCGATGTCGCCTTATTTACATCCTTATTTCCCCTGTATTACTGGATTCTAAAATTCACACTGTTGACTATATATTCAGAATACTTTACTGAGACATATGTGTGCGTGTTATAGTTACACTATACTAACTTAATAATATCTGGGCTCCAGAATTGACAAAAATGGCGACAGCTCAAAAGATAACAGAAGAAAAATAGCCAAGGCAATGCAGAGACTTAACAGCCAGAAGATACAAAAGAACACTAAACCAAATAACAAGAGACAGCTGGAAAAACAAAATAGAAAGCCTCAATTTAGATAAAGAATGGAACAAACTATGGAAGTTAGTCAGATCCATGAATGACGAAACTCCATCAAAGAAACAAATTACCATCAAGCAGGGCGAAAACATGCTTACTGAAAAAAAAGCAACAAACGCCTTTATAAAACATTATGCCAGAGCAAACCACATTGATTTCCCTACAGACAGGCATACAGACATTAGTGAAGAACAAAAGAGTCACGACAACATGAATATGGCACCAGAGGAGCACAAGATGGCAAAACTAATAATGAATGAAATAAAAGGGGCCATGAGAACTCTAAAGAAAAAGAAATCGCCTGGAAAAGATGGGGTAACAAACGAAATGCTGATGGGGTTGGGCCAAACAGCAAAGAGGAAGTTACTATCAGTCCTGAACCAAAGCTTGAAAGGCGAATTAAACCGTAGGCATGGAAAGACGCTGTACTTATACCAGTACCAAAGAAAGAAAAAGATAGAACAGATCAAAATGCATACATGCCTATCAGTCTACTGAGCTGTGTAGGAAAACTGATGGAGCGTATGATAAACACCAGACTGATGTGGCATCTGGAAGAAAAATACATACTAATTACACAGCAAGCGGGCTTTAGACAGCACAGATCCACTGAGGAAAAGATCACTCTTATAGCCCAGGAAATAGAGGATGCTTACCAGGAGAAAAAACACACAGTAGCGGTTTGGGTGGATTTAGAGAAGGCATTTGACAAGGTGTGGAAAGAGGGACGTAACGTCAAGCTACGAAGAAGTGAAATTTGTAGGAAAATGTACAGATATGGATCAGCCACTACCTCAAAAACAGAACAGACAGAGTTCAAGTACAAGGGCAGATGAGCAAAAATGTGACACTTGAGCAGGGAGTACCCCAATGGGGAGTACTGTCACCCACACTTTTCCTAGTGTATATAAACAACATCACAGAGAATATACCACGAAGAGTCCACTGCTCCATGTTTGCAGACGATCTGGCTATATGGACCTCTGAAAAAAATATCACCATAGCAAGCAATCGGATGCAGCAGGCCCTAACATCGTTGCAGGAGTGGGCGAACTGATGGCTTGTCAAAATAAATGAGGAAAAAACAACATGTACGATATTCTCGCTTTCAAATAAATCACAGAACACCAAAATAAGTCTTAACGTCAAATATCTGCGGCCAAACGACAACCAAAACTACCTGGGAGTCACATTTGATCGGCGCATGACATGGAAAAGTCAGATCGAGAGAAACCGAATGAGAGCCAGAGAAAGAATAGCAATCATGAGGAAACTTGCTGGCACAAGCTTTGGAGCAGACGAAAGTATACTAAAGAAACTGTACACTGGAAGAGTGAGACCAGTTCTCGAGTATGGCATTGCGGCATGGACAACAGCAGAAAAGACGAACTTTGATAAAATTATCAAACTCCAAAACTAAGCCATGAGAGTTATAACAGGAGGCATGAAGTCAACGCCAATTGTAGAACTTGAAAAGATTACAAAACTGCAATCCATGACCGACAGAAGAGATTGCAGAGCCCAGCAGCAAACAGAGAAACTCAGAAGACTGACATACCATCCAATGCATCAGAGACTAAATAGATTTGAAATGGGAAACTAAGGTGGAGAAACTTTGCAGAAATAGCCAAAGCAAAGATGATCGTAGACCCTATGAACACAATAACAACACCAAAGCCTATCCCTACTGTACGCAAACCTACCTGGAGGCAGGATATATTTCCAGAAGGTGGTAGAAAATATACCTGGAATTGGAAACAAGAACAGCCAGACTGAAAAAGAAAGAAGAGACATAACCCTGGGGTGCATAACGAAAAACTACCCAAGCATGGACTGGACCCATGCATACACCGACGGTTCTGTAACAAACACAACACAGGATGGAGGGGCAGGGGTATTCCTGAGCTTACCATATGGTAGCAAAATAACTGGAAAATACTAAAGCAATTTCAGAGCGGAAGCAGAGGCACTGAAGGCTGCAGTAGAAGCAATGGTGACAGGCAAAAGAAATGAAAGCCATAAAGTCCTGTTTAGAAATGTCCTGGCAGTAGTCACAGCACTAATAAAAGCCAGAAAAATACTGAACTTAATGATTTAAGAGCAGTACTCTGTCAACTATGCCAGCGGTCCGCACCAAAAAGAGTAGTGGTACAGTGGGTTCCATCCCACTGTAACATCCAAGGCAACGAGGAGGCAGACAGACTGGCAAAAGAAGGTGCAAGACTACCACAAGCAGATCCTAGTGTGACCTACGAAGAGTCCAAAAGGCTTATTAGAGCCAGATACATGACCAAATGGGAAACAGAACATACTGGCTACACAAAAAACGATGCCTATTACCAATTGAACAGAAGAGAGCAGGTCATGGTCTTCAGACTTCGCACTGGCCACAATAGACTGAGGTACCACCTTTTCAATAAATTGAAGACAGGTGGCACTGTCGAATGTACCTGTGGTACCGTGAAAATGACCGCTGAACATCTGCTGAAAAACTGCCCGACATACGAGGATGAGAGAAAGCACATGTGGCCATCACCAGTGGCAACACTAGACAAGATATATGGCAGTGTCGACAGCCTCATGATGACCGCTGCTTTTTTTGAAAAAATATAGGTTGACGTCTGACAGCGTACGAAGAAGAAGAAGAACAGCCAGAAGAAATTAGGACAGATCATCCACAAAACGACAAAAACTTAGTCTTGAGAGCCTGTGTTTTTCATGTGGCAGCATATGGCATGAATGGACGAATGCCAACACTTCTTTACAGAGAATCGAATCTGCTGAATCAAATGTTACAGAAAGATCCTCAGAATAATCTAGACAGAGAAAAAGACAAATACAGACATTCGGAAAGAGTTCAACATAGAAGATAACTGCTTTATCAATTCCATTTTCATCAGAAAATGTAAATAGTTTGATCACATCAAGAGACACAACGGTCTCGAGAGAACAGTGATGAAAGGTATGGCACTAGTCAAAAGAGGCATGGTTAGGTCAAGAAGACGATGGCACCAAGATATCCAAGCATGCCTGTGTATGACTGTAACGGAAGCTGGAGTTTAGCTATTGGAAAGAGTTTCTTTTAGACAGACTGTGATCGGAACTGGCAATCTGAGATGGACAAAGCATATCTGGTAACACAGTCTCTAATAGTTCACCAACGTAGACAGTTACTACTTTGGGCTACTTTTAACTTCATATACTTTGTTACTCGTGTGCATGTCAAGAGAGCAAAGCATAAGTCATCTGCTCCTATAACATTCGATGTATGTAATAAACACAACTAACGATCTTTGCGTGTGGCACTTCTTCATTGCGTTCAAGATGTGTGGGCATGCAATATCTGCAGACATGTCGCAATTATGAAGTTTGTAATCTTCACCATATCAGAGGGGTTACCCCCGAAAGCTTGTATCTAAACTCCGCACCCTCTGACCAGGCCCCATATCTTATTTCCCTATCGAGTGACCGTTCCCGTAGAGTGTGTCCAGGATTCTCGCCTCCTGTTATACGTAGACATTCATTTGTTTCTACGATCTTTAATCTGTATAGATGTTCCAGCAGTCTGCAGTAACGAGTTATCAGGTAAAATGAGGTATTTTGTTTATTTCTTTTCAGTTCATGAATTGTACGTGTCCATGTCTTCTCTTTATTGGAATAATTGATTATTTCTGCTGACGTTCTTGATCTCTCTGTGTGGTATCTGATGATTACATTACCACATACCAAATGTATGAGCTAACATCAGGCATCACCACATATCTGGCTGCTTGATTCTAGATCAGCAAGCAATAGCTGCTCAAGACCCAAGTATGCATCCAAGTGGCGGTCTTGGAAACAGACTGTACCTGTGCAATCTGGAAACGAGAAATGGGATCAAAGAGGAACGCCAAACCCGAGTCCCAAAAATACCGTGCAGAAACCCGATGTGTCAGGCGAAAGGAGCGCATATCACTACTTTGCTGTAAACTACAATGCAACGCAAAGAAACGTCGATCAGGATGACGACTGAAGAAGATGATAGAACATAAATTTCTGCCTAAAACCAACTAGTACAAATTACAAATTAATCTTCGTTGCAGGTTTCTGTAATGAGTCAACGTTGGTGGTCAACCTTTGCTTCATAAGAAGAGAAGTAGAGACAAAAGCCAGAAATATGCAACATATCTATGTATTGGTATAGTCTTCTTCTTCGTCGGCTTTCATCCTGAAAAAATCGGTGTAACGTTGTGTTTTAGTTTACAGCGCGGCTGCAATATCTGCGCATTACGTTCCGACACATCCAATTGCAGCTGATTTATTTGGGTACCACGTTTAGCATCTTAAAGTGGTCCCTCTTCTCTTAGAAATACTACACTACTCCAGCCTGTTTCCAGGGCCGACGCTTATAGGCGTAAAATTGTCTTGGTCAGCTGTGGTTCGCTGACCCTGACGCAAGAAGCCCGCTCTGATTCGCTGCCTGCTATCAGCTCATTCACTGTACTCCAGCATTGGCCCCATAAAGAGCTATTATACTAGTGTTACATGTTGATGAATTGGCTTATATTTGTTGAAGATCTATGATGTACCGGGCGCTGACTAGATTTTAAAGGATTTATATATTTATACAAGCAAATTAATTATTGATTGCATATCCTTACCAAGGCTGATCATTTAAATAAGGTAAACGTTAAAGTAATTCCGTATAATACATTGTTGTTGCGAATGACGTTCTAGAGTCTAAATTGTACAAAGCCACATGTTGCTTTGAGGCGTTCTGGCCAGCCTATTCGTTGTTGCTTTTCGTTCCTTTAAAGTAAACGAGTTACTCACTTTACGGCTAGGTCGACTAAGGCGTGCTGGTAACAAGATTTGAACCTCGTACCTTTATTTTGAAAAAGAAACAAGTGCTCTACCATCAGCTGATCTGTCGTAATGACACATATCCCAATCCCAGAAGATGATGTAATCGTATGGTTCTTTACACATATGCTCTGTTTATTTTAGTAAAAGACCACGGGTAGAGGTAATTATGGCTTCTGTCGCCGCCTGTTTGAAGACACGTAACCCGTATTCTCGTTATGTCCATCTATAATAGTCCAACCTCTGGGCTTCATCGAATGTTTTCTGTGGATTCATTATTCATTGATGCTACTATAAAAGACGTTGTGTTTGTTTGTTTCTAATGCCCACAATGAATAGGTTTACTCTTTTGTGCGCCCTGAAAAAGACATTAAGTGGCCGGTTGCAGTAGCTTTCCTCACATCTCGAACGTCCTGATGAAGGTGGACCCCGGTCATCCAGGCGGTATTGCTATGCTTGGATTCATCTATGTGTCTCTCACTACTACCGGGATCATGTCGATCCTTCACCACGTTAGCCAGGCTGCAATGAAAACAGCACGTTTCCATGAATAGCTACGAGGAATCCGAGGTGAGGGATTGCCCAATATATTTTACCTGACCCTGACTAACATGTTTGATCAGTATGTTGTGCCTGACCAGATGCGTGTCTTCCTCGGCATATGCAATACGTAAATAAAGAGTATGTAAAGGACATGAATTGTTATTACATAACATAACATGTTTATTTATTTTCTATCCTTATCTTAACAAAGATCTGTTATTAGCGATGCAGTGAAAACTGGATATTCCAAATCACTGACACAGTCCTACGTGAAGACATATGGTGGCCCCTTGTTCTTGCCCAACGAATTCTCTCTGGATAAATGGGCAAGTAATGTGGACATGAACATTGTGCCCATGGACAGGGATGGGGAACCTTTGAACTTTTTAATCAACTCGCAGACACTGCCTGAGCTAGAACCTTCGTTAGTTGTGGACTTAGAAGCGGTAAGCATTGTTAGATACCAATATGTGGGGGTCGAGAGATTTCATACTCTTATATATTTTGTCCGACTAGCGATTATTGCATTTGAATATACAAAGATATCGCTATGATGTGATATAATAACACACTTACAGCTCCTAAACGTTCAGGGAATTGCCTTGTCTGTCTTATCACTACCAATCGACCGTGTTTTATTCTCCATTGAAACTCTACTATCTGGTGTTCCGGTCTGGTGCTACCGAATCATGATATTGATCTTACTTTAATTGCTGATTTCGTCGTTTCTCTGAGTTCACTGTCTTTTCTAGTGATCCTGACCGCTTGCTCTGTATATTTCTTTTGTTGCGAACATCTGATGTTATGTGCTGCTATTTCCGTTCACGTGCTTTGGTCAGAGCACATTTTTAGAACTGCTAGAACTGGTAAGAACACAGTGTTGGTAATCTGTCTCGTCTTGTATATCCATTGTACTGTTTGGATTCCTTAGCCATGGCTGGTATGTCAAAGTATTTTGTTTTCATCTGTTGTTGTTTACAAGACACAGTCAGTTCTATAGTTTTCTTGACAGAGGTTATTTTAGATATCTGAATTTCTTATTCGATAAATAGCTATGTTTCTGATCTAGACATGATTTGACTTTTCTATTCTGCTGGCTTTTATTAAATCCATTGTTGCTGTGTTTCGTTCAAATCATAATTCCTGTGTAAGGACATTCATGGATGTTGCAGAATGTTTTATAACGGGTAGATAGTGTTATCACAATGTGATACCATGGTTTTGATACATTGAAGCACACGACAAGTTGAACACATAATAGACAAGATATTGATGCATCTTTATTTAAAATTTCTTATCTACAAAAACACACCATTATAATGGTAGCCATATGGACTAAAAGCATGGAATCCAAATATTATTCTCAAGTAACAATGTGTGTACGTAATTACATATTTAAAAGTTGTAACGATGAACCGATAACATATGATCATTATCGTCTGTTGGATCTTCAAGAAGAATATGTTTTATTTTTTTAAAGTAGTTCAATATAAGTTATTTTGTACAAGATAATAGGTACAGTACATGCATTTGCAAAATAACTAATTGTTAAAATTAGTAAGTTGTTCAGGTTCTTACAAACCATCACGTTATCATTATGTCATGTTAATCTTTAAAGGTGGTCAGACAGGCCATTAACACATACTACGAGATGAATGTGATTAGAGGATGTACCAAACCTGATGATCCTAACTTCAGCCTGGCAGCTAATGTTGATGATGGAATGTGTCAGAGCCTGCAACTTAACAGCACATTCGGTGGTTGGTTTTGAAATAGTTGCCATGTTTTCATTGTGTGGTGATAAGCTTGTTCAATGCTCACATATCACTAGTCAACACACATATTGCTTTTGAAATGCAAGAAGTCAATCGCTATTAATGTATTAGTCACACATAAATTAAAATACAATGTTTCGTTAATATTGGATTCAAAGGTAACAATTCAAAATGTTGTGTTTCTCTATATTTTTTCCCCAGTCATCCATACACACAACACTCAGAACAATGGTTCATCATTTTATAAATGCAATGGTTTATCGTGCCATTGCGTCGTTGTAACCGCAAACCACAATAATGCAGTCGTAGTTGTTAGCGTACTATCGTAGGTTCGGCAATCATTTGTTCGACTTACGTTAAGCCATCCTTCATATGTAAAATACAACTCATTCCCATAGTGATATGCCATCAGTATTGATGCCTCGTAATGGCATTAATAGTGCAGACAACTTATGCAAGAATAGCCGGAGGAGTTACGCTTGCAAACCATAAATAGTCTTCACGTCAATAGTTAAACCAGTGTAGGACACTGTTCATATGCACGATTTGGTACCCCGCAAATGTGGCAGTGTCCGAAGCAACTGAAAGGCGGAAAAGTCGGCATTTGCTGTTTCCCGTGGTGTGGAAGGAGCCACGTAATTACGTAATTGACTGTCACTTCTGCATGGCTTCGTATGGTTTTGCAAACATCACGAGTAACAAGGAATAGACAATACCATGCCAGAATAAACAATCTCCTCTCTGACAAGTTTCGCACAGCGAAAAAACTTACTGATCCTGAACGGCTTAATTAATTTTCAACGATTCGGATAATTAAAGTCGGGGCGAACCAGTTTCGGTTATCCACAGCCTTCGACGTACATTGATGATAAATACGTCTGCCACTGAGCGACATCTGCTTCACACATTCTCTGTCAAGAAGTACTGATCGACGGAAGAAGAGCTATCGAAGGTCAAAGTGGAGTTACTAGGACCAAAACTTAAACAATAGGACATTCTCATATTACTTCGTTTCGCAGTCGGCTTGTGCAGACTGTTACTTACTTCAGACAAATGGGGAGGAAGACTAACGTCTGGTCAGGCACAACAAACTGAACAGACATATTAGTCAGGGTCAGGCAAAATATACTGACCAAGACCCTCAGGTCGGCTTCCTTGTAGCTCTCCCTTTGAAATGGGTTGTTTTAATGGCAGCCTGTCTAACAGAGTGAGGTATCGATGTAATCCCTTCAGCAGTGAGCGACACGCAGATGAAGAATAGCATAACCGCCTGGAGTACCCCGGTCCACCTTCATCAGCGTGCTCGAGATGTGAGGAAAGCTCCTGCTACCGGCCACTTCACGTTCGTTTCAGTGGGCACACAAGAGTAACCCTACTCATTGTCGGCATTCGAAACACCAACTTCAGAAAAGAAGAAATAACTTTACCCTCGGCCTGGCATAAGCTCTAGAATAAAACAAGACTCACAAGATCGGTGACTATTCCGATTCTTTTAAATGAAGTTCCACAGCGGGCTGATGTAAAATGAAAACCACATTTCATCCATTTCAGTTGGTCAATCTTTATACTTAAAAGAAACCTAGGGTAAACTGATCATCTCTTGAACTAAATTAAACACAACGAGCATAGCTGGCGTCTCTACTGTGACACGATGGTTGTGGCGCTGTTGGTGGGTCTGCAGCGGAAATACTCGTAGTACTGCTGTGTCCTACGCGAATGGAAAAACCGAACATGGACTCTACAAATTGTGAAGAGAGATTGACCTCAGATAGGATCTATGAAGGTTAGAGGGAAGAATATGTATCAGCATGGACTGGCAGAACAATATCAAAGTTTGTGTAATAGAGCACTTCTATATAACCATAGGGCAGCTGAATTAGTTTTCAAGTTCTTGATTTAATTTTTCATCGAATCAGTCAGTTAAAGAACGTTAAAGAAGGAATTTGAGAAGAATATAATGTAATTTGTATTTATATGTTGTATTAATATATTATTATTTAAATGATATACATACACTAATCGCCAATGGCTGGTGTACAATCATGGGCAATAAATAAACAGATAGAGAACTGAAATAGTAGTGATTTAAATATTGATTTACTGTATGCAGAAGAATGGTGAGTATCTAGTAGAAATTAAAAAAAGTTATCAAATAAGAGAATTTCAGAATAATGTTAGATTAAATGACAAAGATTGTATGAAGCCAATACAGTTACGATTTGTTGACGATAACAATGACAAAAATATATTTCCCCTCCTCTTAAAAATCAAAGCAAATTTTAAAAAAACACTGACTATGGTCAATATGTCTTCTGTCATTGCTTTGCTACACCAGGTCTATTCACAGAGGCAAAATACGTTAGAGATACACTACAGCTAAGTGATGACATCTGATATGAATTAATATAATTTCCTAAACGGGCTTTGCATCATTGAAACAATCCCAAATTACTCTCATATACATATGTAGAAAAAAACTTGACAAAATAATCGCTAATAAAATTGCATAAAATAATGATCATCAATATTTTACTCACGCGTCATGCATTTAAAATATACTTTACTACACATTAATTCAGCTATAAACTGAATGCTAATTATCAGTCTTCTGAAATAATTATATGTTGGAATAAAACTGAACTCATTCACTCTGGAATACGTTGGACCTTCTGGGCACGTTTATTATTGAAATGTAAAACAGCTAATAGAAAGTGTAAGTTAATTTCTAAATTTAAGAATATTTGATATTGAGAAACGTGTTCAAGCCAATATATCAGATATACAACATTATAAGACATGCAGGAGCAAATATATCTCCTCTTCGTAGTAAGTCAGTTTAAAAGTGTTCTGATACAGGCATAAATAATATTTTTTAAATTAGCTTTTCTTGATACTAAGAAATATTATATTCCCACCATCAACATCTTCTGAAACTGAGAGAATCATGGTCTTTCCATCAACATCATATACTGAGGGAATCATAGTATCATCATCATCTTTCCTAATACTGGCAGGCATCATATTTTCACAAAGATTATTTTCTCACACAGGTATATATAGAACATGCAGCGTTATTGGCTCTTTCGTGAAGAACAACCCATGTAATGGGATGGAACGTAGCAATCCTAAAACTGGTCAAAGGACATGTCCTCCTGAATTTCTAGGCGTGAAGATTTTTACGGAAACGAACGCTTCTCAAATAGAATTTCAACCAATTAATTGCACAAGGTAACACCTCGTGTCATATTTCAAAATGTCACCACGAACATGTCCCATGGACATCGCATGTCGATTAGCACACGTGTACATGAACATGTGTCTGTATTTCGTTTAGTGAGTCATATCATAGGGTATTGTGAGGCAGGACAGAGCAGTGGTTAGTGCATTGTCTTCACATTCGGGCTTTGGTTAATGCAGGATTTTTTTCCATAGCAAAACGACTTCTTGGGTTGACACAGTCTAACAGACGTGAGTACCAGAATAATCTTGAAAAGTAAAGGCTGCTCAGTGGTCTCATGGTAAGGTGTCGGTCTCGAATGCCGAATATCGCAGGTTCGAATCAAGGTGGAGACCGTGATTTTTTCACGTGGATTTTATGGTTTCAAATGACCCTGATCACTGGGTAGTGAGATCGGACCCCTGATCTCTGGGTAGTGCGATCTGACCCCTGATCTCTGGGTAGTGATATCGAATCCATGAACTCTGGGTAGTGAGATAGGGCCCCTGATCTCGGGGTAGTAAAAATAGACCCCTGCTCTCTGGGTAGTGCGATGGAACGCCTGATCTCTGGGTAGTGAGATCAGACTCCTGATCTCTTGGTTGTGAAATGGGACCCATAATCTCTGGGTAGTGAAATGGCACCCGTAATCTCTGGGTAGTGAGATCGGACCCCTGATCTCTGGGTTGTGAGATCGGACCTCTGATCTCTTAGTAGTGAGATCGGCCTCGCGTGTTCAGTGTCGACCACGTTAAAAATGTCATGGCAGTTAGAAATCGAAAAGAGTAAGCTTAACGGCCGCTGCGGATGAAAATTATAATTTGAAATATTTCAAAATTATGTGTATCTTCTCCCATGCATAGTAAACCGTAAGACGTTGTAAAATACATAAAGCCGAAGCATTTGGCTACCTGGCAGCATACATTAACATGACTGTTTGAATAACAGGACTCCCAAAACGGCTTATTAGAGCTAGATACATGACCGAATGGGAAACCGAACATACTGGCTACACAAAAAACGATGCATATTACCAGTTCAACAGAAGAGAGCAGGTCGTGGTCTTCAGACTTCGCACTGGCCACACTAGACTGATGTACCACCTATTCAACAAATTGAAGATAGGTGGCACTGACGAATGCCAGTGTGGTACCGGGGAAATGACCGCTGAGTATTTGCTGAAAAACTGCCTGACATACGAGGATCAGAGAGCAGATGTGGCCATCACCAGTGGCAACACTAGACAAGATCTATGGCAGTATCGACAGCCTGAGGATGACCGCTGCTTTTTTCGAAAAAATAATGGTTGATGTCTGACTGCGTACGATGAAGAAGAAGAAGACGAATACCAGGACTCCAACTATTCCTAGTAAAGGCGGCCGGGTTTAACTATTGTGCATCACATTCCTAATATGCCACTCCGGCATTTTAACGCAATCAATTATGGGAATGTCAAGGGCCATAAACGCATGGATCAATTATTATGTGAATATTTCTTTTACTTATAAGGTAAACATTTGAGAAAAATAACAAAATAGTTATGTACATTTTATTAAAAGTGCAGCTATGTCAGGTTAACACATATTGACTAATTATTATTTAAAGCTAAAACAGCAAATCAATTTTAAATTCAGGCTTTGTTTCCTTGTTTTATCTTATCTTAATGAATAAATTCGCTATTCTGCTTGATATATGTTACTGATTATGTGTACCTGCAGGAGATTACAAATGACGAGCGGTAACTAATACTAGAGAAATTATAACATGGATGCACGCGTCGAATGCCTCATTTAAGAGAGAAAGTGTAATTTCTGGACGGATTTATCAGATGTGTCTGGCAAAAAGTGTTTAATTCCCGGCGATTATAATGCTAGATTAAAGGAGTGGGAATATGCCCCTTTTTCTTCTTCTTCTTCTTCTTCTTCTTCTTCTTCTTTTGTTCTCAATCTCCAGCTACCAAGCTCTGAAAAGGACTTTGTAAGTAGCAAGATGTCCTCCTGAGAACGGAATGAGTTGTTTTGTAGTTTACAGCTTGACTGCGATATTTGCACCTTTCAGTCAGACACATCCGACTTCAGCAGACATTGTTGAGTACCGAGTTAGCATTCCCTCTCCGATACCTTCTCCTTAGCCTATCTGTTCTGTTGCAGCCGGTTATCCAGGATCAACGTGTGGAAGGACAGAAGGATCATGGTAGCTCTGGTTAGCTCCTCTGACGCTAGCAGTCAGCTATAGGTCGCTAAACAATGCAGTTCATTCATTCACTAAATTCTGATTCCGTAAAATGTCACTGAGAAAAGGCAAGGGATCGCGGTGAGCCAGACACAACACGTCACAAACCTCACAATCGTGAAAGACAGACGCCAAACATGATTGCCTTCTTGGCATCGGGAAATAATTGATGCCATCGATCTAGCACTGATTTAAAACTACGTTGTCCACTCCACACCTGGAATGTACTGGGAATTCAGCATACTGGCCACCAGTCTATTAATGACCGCTGGTAACATTGTGACGCCGCAATAGACGGAATCAGCAGCGGATAGATTACAGTGATTTAAAATCGAACTGACTGTCCTTTCGACGAGTAATATCCAGTTTTTGTGTACACATAATATTCTCTTCTAAAGCAATACCGATTCTCTTTGTCAGACTGCTCTAGTGCAGCTAGAGCCGGAATAGGGTCTTGGTTCCCCCCGGTTCGTTGACCCTAATGGAAGTCGTGAGCAATGAGTCTCTAGCTGTTGTTAGTTCATTCACTTTGTTGCATCATCGGTCTGAATCTTGTATATTTGATTCTATGAGGTTGTTAATCACATTATTGTGTTTAGGTACACCAACACATAATACAAAAATGTGAACACATATTTCAGATGTCGTTATCATCGGCGAAGAATGTGCTGCAATGAGATTATCCATGTTGCTACTCCTCAAATATCTACCTATTGGTGTGCACAGCTTAAAAAAACGAAGCTGGCCTCAGGTTTCATGTTTGGAGGACTATACACTTCAACTTCAGTGAACCCCTTCACGGGATTACGGGTAAGTTAGAGTTGTTGTTATCATATGTATATAATTACCTTTTGTACATTGATCTGCATTTTTATTTTTGACAGATTCGCATTTTTAGACAGTCTTCCCGTGCTCAGTCATACGATCCCAGTTGTGGTGATTAGACATTATGGTTATTATTTTTAACTACAAAAGTTTTAAGAGTTATTCTACTAAGTGTGGGATTTTCTTTTCTTTCGATATCTGACTCAGAGCTGTTTTACAAAATGTAACGGATACGTGAATGACAGCTAGTTCACACAAAAATTACGTCTAATGTGTTTTTGATACCTGATACAGAGCCGTTGAAAATAACATACCTATGAAAAGGTTAGAGGAATAATGTGGAGGGAGGGGGGTAGCGTGATCTGGGCTGGATGTCACGCTCGTTAAAGGAAAGTGAAGGGTCTGATATAGCCTCTCCTTTCCAGGTGTAGATATCGCCGCTGGATGCGCTGTTCGGCTTATGGTTCAGGAATTTCCACACCAATGGCCTCTCCTACATTATCTTGTCCTCAGCAGCACCTTCATGAAGGGCCCCCTGTTTCTTACTGAGCCTGCTGTGAGGCGTGACCGAGTACCCGGCGATATAACTGGACGGGCAGAGTTGGCCCATTAGCCTTGATTGGCAGCCAATCTAAGAGAAGATAAACTCTGACTCTACTCTAAGCCCGAGTAGACGAAGCTCGTTACCCCATTTAGGCAGTTTGCCTTGGAGAGGAGGAACTCTGATTTGAAACCCTCTCGTCCCAAGAAATGTATCTAGTTTTGGGATGATGAGAGTATCATCTGATGTCTCGAGTAACTAGCATCTGCAGGCAACGACTCCACTGTCTTGTGGAAACCTCTGGACAGGGTAGTGCTACGGGAGTAAACCCAGACAGAAAATCTGGAGTGGTCGCACCTAATGCGGATGGATCAAAATTGCAAACTCATTCCGGCAGCTCCTGCAGTTGAGCTGGTGCCAAATTGTCATGCTTTGCATTTCTTTGTTTTACACCAGCGAGGCCGAGAGGGTGATTCTGCAGTTTGGGCAGCCCAGGTTCTCCATATTCAGCGCCCAGGCTTGCACCCTGATAGGCTACTCACAGTAATGATGATGCATCGTGGATGGAGAGTTGTGAAGTGTCGGTGTATAAACATAGTGAGAACCGACTTTTCTCATAAGCATAATAATGAGCATTATATGAATGGCCCAGTTGGATGGCAAATATACAAAAGGAATTCACGTGTTGGGAGCTAAAATATCTACACAAATGTCCGGTTACATGCAGAGAAACGGAACCTCCGTTCACCTTCCAGTGAAGCATATAGCCTAGCCGTCAGTCTGCTGTTTCACTAGACTAGGATTACTTGACTTATATTTAATTAAGGGGAAAACAAACAAAAAATCAAAGTCGTCGTTCGTGTCTCTTCGTCAGTCGACGCAGCTGTAAATGGGTATCTGTCGTATGAGTTGGGGAAGGTAAAAACTTCAAGGAAGGGAACTGGACACCCCACATCATATAGGCTGCGGCGTAATGAATGCAGAGATATCTTCATCGCTGACGGCAATTTTTGCATGGGACTGACCGCTAATTTAACCTGTCACATACCAGGCCGCATTTTGCTATTGTGTATAACGATTAAAATATCTTAATACATACCGAGACTGGGCATTCTGATTAAATATCGATAGAATATTTACTTAAAACGTTCCTAGACTGGGCATTTCGATTATACATATAGAGTTCTTAATTACATAACGCAACTGTAATTTCTTATTAGCAACTAAAACCAGACTGTCTGAATAGATATTGAAACTGAACTTACGGTTACACTAATGTGTGTTAAGCCCTGAAATCATTTTTAATACACACATTTGGTGGGTACAATTAAGCAAAACATCCTAATATAATATTTAAAAGGAAGTAATCGTCTTTTGAAAATAGATTACTATATGAACTGTTGTCAGGATGCCCTAGCGATCTAAGGTCCTGCCTTCAGGTCACTGGCCATTTCTCTCCACACGCCACACTCTAACGGCTCATCACTGAGCCATCGTTCATACACAATCAATATGTCCAAATACTTTAAATTAAAATTGTGTCTGGAACAAACAACCACACACTTAGTTTTTAAAGTGCCGAAAGATAATTCGTTTACTAATTCCCGAAGCATTCCGACATTTAAAGTTCTCAAATTCGTGTACTGTCCCTTTTGAATATATCTTACTAAATGAACTATTGGCAGGATTGTCGATTGATCCAAACAGGACACATGATGGGTACAATCCACTTTATCTCTCAAGCACACCCTAACCGTCTACCCTACCATCACACTCCTTCATACTCAACCTGCCCAAATCGCAAATACGTTTGCAATACTTCAAATTAAAATGTCTTAAATTTGTTACGGTCGAAAACGATTCCAAAATTTAAACGTCACACATGCACAATTTCACCAAGCAAAGTGACGTCATCAAAATGTAAGGTCAAGCGTGCACAACTTGATCGTGACCTACTTTAGAGAACATCGGATTCACAGAGACATTTTCCTTGAACCAGCACATTCTTAGGCCCACTAAATTACAGAACTCATCAGAACTCGCATTGTGCCAAGATTTATAATCAGTCCATCATCTACACGGAGAAATAAAACAAATTCATGGTACAAAACAACAAATCACCGTTGAGAGTGATACTTTCACAGAATCATGACATGAAAAAAACTGCATATCCGTCTTCTTTTCTTTGTTTACGTTATAATTAATGAAACCAGTCTTTGTAAATGGTTACCATAACTTTGAGCATTTAAAAAAAAATAACATTCTTAGCCGTGTTTTACGAGATCTTTCCAGCATCATCCCAGACCGCACTGGTTTTAAACAGTGATGTCGGTGTTGGGTGCGTTCAATTTGTCGTTACAAATTGTATAAGGTGTATAGGTGTGGTAGATATAATTGTGGTTTAACGTCCTCGACTACATTGAGTCTGAAAGTATAGTTCCTTGCAGAAACAGTGTCACTAAGAAAACTGAAGTCTCGTCTGAGAACACACAAAGACATTGATGTTTCGAAATCGACATTGTGGAGAACTGTATGGGATATATGCTTTACATTCAGAAAGTATGCTAGTGGAACAGACGTCATCTTCGAGAATCTGCATCTAGTATTCATGAGAAGAAAGTATTTACGTGAAGTACATGATATGCGTAAAAAATGTAATGAAATTGTGTATCTGGATGAAACTTGGATAGATGATCTCCACACAAGTGAAAAGGAATGGCAGTCAGCGGATGGAACGGTTACAAGATTAGTACCTGGTGAAAAATGACGGCGCATGCAGGTAGCAGACATAATTGGCGACATAATTGGCATAAGTGGAATGCAGAACTTGTATTTCTTTTAAATTGTATGGCCACTCGGAAATATCATACCGAGATGAATGAAAACATATTTAGAGAGTGGATTGAAACAAACTGTTCTTCTGTCCTTGGATGTGCCCTCCTGTCTGACAATGGGTGATGTACCCTACCACAACGCAGTGACACAAGAAGACAAAATCATGACATGCGTCCAGAACAACAGATACAATAAAGATATGCCTCACAGAAGAACACATAACATTTAACAAAACGTAAGGAAACACATCTAAAATAAACTTAAACGTTTTCCATCGGAGGATAGGAATGTGTCCATCAAGATAGGGAAACAATTTATAAAGGAGGAATAATAACACTAGTCAAAAACTCTATAACAGCATTAGAAACAAATAGATTTGGACCAGATGATCTAGAATGCATCACAATAAAGATAATCTTACCCAGTGGAGACCCAATGATAACAAATTGCTATAGTCTTTCAGCCTCAGCTCTGACAATACACAAAGTCAAAATTGAAGAGTAGACATCTCATAGTGAGATATTTTATATCACCCCACAAGCCGGGACCAGGTACTAGAGAGGTGAGGAGGTAGAAGATTGGATGATAGAAAATAAACTCATCCAAATAATTAGGCCAGACGATATGCACACATATTACTCAAGAATAAGGAAACAATTTTTACTCAAGTAGAAAATATACCAGGAAACAAGAACAGTCAGACTGAAAAAGAAAAAAGACATAACGCTAAGGTACATAGCGGAAAACTACCCAAGCATGGACTGGACCCATGCATACACTGACGGTTCTGTAACAAACACAACACAGAATGGAGGGGAAGGGGTATTCCTGAGCCTAACAAATGGTAGAAAAATAACAATGTCAGTGGCAACTGTAAAATTCTCAAGCAATTTCAGAGCGGAGGCAGAGGCACTGAGGGCTGCAGTAAAAGCAATGCTGACAAGCGAAATCAATGAAAGCCAGATAGTCATGTTTACAGATGCCCTGGCCGTGGTTACAGCACTAAAAAGTCAGAAAAATACTGAACTTAATTATTTAAGAGCAGTACTCTCTCAACTATGCCAGCAGTCCGCACCAAAAAGAGTAGTGGTACAGTGGGTTTCATCCCTCTGTAACATCCAAGGCAACGAGGAGGTAGACAGACTGGCAAAAGAAGATACAAAACTACCACAACCAGATTCTAGTGTGACCTACGAAGAGTCCAAAAGGTTTATTAGGGCCAGATACATGGCCAAATGTGAAACAGAACATACTGGCTACACAACAAATGATGCATATTACCATTTAAACAGAAGAGAGCAGGTCGTGATCTTCAGACTCCGCACAGGCCACTACAGACTGAGGTACCACCTAATCAATAAACTGAAGATAGGTGGCACTGACGAATGCATCTGTGGTACAGGGGAAATGACCGCTGAACATCTGCTGCAAAATTTCCCGACATACGAGGACCAGAGAAAGCACATGTGGCAATCACCAGTGGCAACACTAGGCAAGCTCTATGGCAGTGTCGACAGCCTCAGGATGACAGCTGCTTTCTTCGAACAAATTCTAGTTGACGCCTGACATCGTACGAAGAAGAAGAAAACGTAGAAGAAGTACTCAGGTCCTTGCGATGGCAACGAACGACCTTCAAAGGCTAATATCAAGAACAGTCAACAACCAACTGGGTGGGAGCGACCATGTACCAATAACTTTAGAAATATGTAACATGATACAAACAGATATAACAGATATGCACCCAAGCTGAAATTTCAAAAGAGCAAACTTGACTTTATTTAGAGAAAATGTAAATAAACTCTGTCAAAATATATCCCATGCCAACAATTTATACAACAATGTCGCCATCATAACGAAGGCTATCAACTAGACAGCAAAGAAATCAATCCCACGTGGAAAACGGAAACACTGTACACCCTATTGGAGCGATAATCTAGGGAAAATTCACAAAGAACTAAGAGACGCAAGCGATACCATGGACACAAATCCGTCACCAAAATACACAGGGGAACACAACAAAATTAAAAACACATCCATGGAGCAAAAGAAGGATGAGATCCATAAAAATTGGCATGAAAAGACTGAAAGCCTCAACATGGACAGGGATACAAATAAACACTGGAACCTGACAAGAGCCGCAAATGAAGACACCAGAGAGAGCCATGGGAAGACAGTCGTTAAGGAAAATGAGAAACATGATACAGGGAAAATGGAAGCAAACATCCTGGCTGTATTTTTCAGAGGGGAGAGTACTACAACATTGACACGAGAACGCAAACTAGAAGTTAAGAAGGAGATAAAAAGAGAAACTGAAGAAACAGAATACGGATCCCTGCATATTGACCAAAACCTCAAGACCCTCAAAATACTACAGTAGAATGCGGAGGGAGTCATTAACAAAAAACTTTCCCTAACACATCACCTGCATGAAGGTAAGATTGACGTGGCATGTATCCAGGAAACGCACTTCAACAATAATCATAAATTCTCAATCAGAGGATACCAGACCTTCCGTCTAGATAGAGAAGGCCACAAAGGAGGGGTCCTGATACTGACCAGAAACTGCATACCGAGTAGCGCGGTATCTGTCAATCACACCGGACAAGCAGAAATTGTAGGAGTTGACATAATGGCTCAAGAGACGAAGCTCCGCATTTGCAATCTGTACGGACCACCAAATAGAGACCTATCGCTCTCGAGTATGGAGGTCAGAGACTCCAACTGCATAGTAGTTGGAGATTTCAACAGCCACTCGGAGAGATGGGGATACTCTGACACAGACAGCAGAGGTGACGAAGTGGGAGATTGGGAGATAGATGCAAATCTCTCCCTAATCAATAGGCCGGAGGATAGCCCTAGCTTCTATTCAAGAACATGGCATACCACCTCGACTCCAGATTTGGCCTTCTCCACACAGGACATACACCATAAAATAGACCGCCAGGTGCTAAACCAACTGGCAGGTAGCGACCACAGGCCGATCAGGCTAACCATTGACATGGAAGTAGGCCCACAGGAAACAAAACCGCTCCCACGTTGGAATTACAAACGAGCCGACTGGGACAGATTTGCAATCCTGACAGATGGGCTGTGTGAAACCATCAACACACGAAACACCAAAATGAAGCCCATGGTAGAGAGCCTAAGCAAGGCAATAATGCAAGCCGCCACTGAAACCATCCCAAGAGGAGCTAGGAAAAACTATAAGCCCTACTGGAATTATGAGTTGCAGAAAGTGGAAGATGCAGTAACAAATGCTAGGAACATGGCAGAGCGAGAAAAATCCATGGAGGCAAACATCGCCCTCAAAGCCGCCGCGGCGAAGTACAAACACACTCTCAAGCAAACAGCAAGAGAAAGCTGGAAAAATAAAACGGAAAGTCTAAACCTGGACAAAGACGGGAACAAGCTATGGAAGCTAGTCAGAGCCATGAACGACGAAACCCCGTCAAATAAACAAATTACTATCAAGCAGGGCGAGAACTTGATCACAGGTAAGAAAGCCGCAAACGCCTTTGTCGATCACTATGCCAGAGCAAACCACACCGAGGTCCCTGCAGATAAGCATACAGACATTAGCGAAGAGCTAAAGGGGCACGAAAACATGAATACGGCACCTGAAGAGCACATGATAGCCAAATTAACAATGCGCGAAATGGAAGAGGCTATGAGAACACTAAAGAAAAGGAAATCTCCCGGAAAAGACGGGATAACAAACGAAATGCTGATGGGGCTGGGCCAAACAGCGAAGAGGAAACTGCTATCGGTCCTGAACCAAAGCTGGAAAAGGGGAATTGTACCACAGGCATGGAAAGACGCAATACTGGTACCAGTACCAAAAACAGGAAAGGACAAAACAGATCCAAATGGATACAGGCCCATAAGCCTACTGAGCTGTGTCGGCAAGCTGATGGAACGGATGATAACACCAAACTGATGTGGCACCTGGAAGAAAAACGAATACTAATTCCACAGCAAGCCGGCTTTAGACAGCACAGATCCACTGAGGACCAGGCCATCCTCATAGCCCAGGAGATAGAAGATGCCTACCAGGCACAGAAACACACAGTAGCTGTTTGGGTGGATCTGGAAAAGGCATTTGACAAAGTCTGGAAAGATGGACTTAGAGTCAAGCTAAGAAGAAGTGATGTTTGTGGGAAGATGTACAAGTGGATCAACCACTACCTCAAACAAAGAACGGCCAGAGTCCAAGTACAAGGGCAGATGAGCAAAAAGGTGACACTCGAGCAGGGAGTACCCCAAGAAGGAGTACTGTCACCCACACTCTTCCTGGTATATATAAACGATATTACAGAGAATATACCAAGAAGAGTCCATAGCTCAATGTTTGCAGACGATCTGGCTATGTGGACCTCTGAAAAGAATCTCACCATAGCAAGAAATCGGATGCAGACGGCCCTAACATCGCTGGAAGAGTGGGCGAACTCATGGCTGGTCAAAATAAACGAGGAGAAAACCACATGCACAATATTCTCGCTTTCATTAAAACCCCAAAGTACCAAATTAAGTCTAAATGGCAAATTCCTGCAGCCAAACGACAACCCAACCTATCTGGGAGTCACATTTGATCGGCGCATGACATGGAAAAGTCAGATTGAGAGAAACCGAATGAAAGCCAGAGAAAGAATGGCAACCATGAGGAAACTTGCTGGCACTAGCTGGGGAGCAGACGAAGGAATACTAAATAAACTGTACACTGGAAGAGTGAGACCAGTTCTCGAGTATGGCATTGCGGCATGGACAACAGCAGCGAAGGCGAACTTCGATAAAGTTAACAAACTTCAAAACCAAGCCATGAGAATTATAACTGGTGGCATGAAGTCAACGCCAATTGTAGAACTTGAAAAGATTACAAAACTGCAATCCATGACCGATAGAAGAGACTGCAGAGCCCAGCTGCAGTCAGAGAAACTCCGAAGACTGACCGACCATCCAATGCACCAGAGACTAAACAATTTGGGAAATGGGAAACTAAAGCGGAGAAACTTTGCAGAAATAGCCAAAGCAAAGATGCACGAAGATCCCATAAACGCACTAACAACACCAAAACCCATCACTACTGTACGAAAACCTACCTGGAGGCAGGATATATGTCCAGAGGTGGTAGAAAATATACAAGGTATTGCAAACAAAAACTGCCAGACTGAAAAAGAAAGGAGAGATACTACCCTAAGCTTCATAACGAAAAGCTACCCAAGCATGGACTGGACCCATGCATACACCGACGGCTCTGTAACAAACACAACACAGAACGGAGGGGCAGGAGCATTCCTGAACCTACCAAATGGCAGAAAAATAACACTGTCATTCGCTACTGGTAAGTACACAAGCAATTTCAGAGCGGAGGCAGAGGCACTGAGGGCGGCAGTGGAAGAAATGGTGACACACAGTGAAAATGAGAGCCATATAGTAGTCCTGACAGATGTTCTCACCGTAGTCACAGCGCTAAAAAGCCAGAAAAACACTAAGCTTAATGACTTAAGAGCAGCACTCTGCAAACTGTGCCAGCAGTCCGCACCAAAAAGGGTAGTGGTACAGTGGGTCCCGTCACACTGCAACATCCAAGGCAACGAGGAGGCAGACAGACTGGCAAAAGAAGGTGCAAGACTACCACAAACAGATACCAGTATGACGTACGAAGAGTCAAAACGGCTTATCAAAGCCAGATACATGACCAAATGGGAAACCGAACATACTGGTTACACCAAAAACGATGCCTATTACCAGTTGAACCGAAGAGAGCAGGTCGTTGTCTTCGCACTGGCCACAATAGACTGAGGTATCACCTATTCAACAAATTGAAGATAGGGTGTACCGACGAATGCCCGTGCGGTACTGGTAAAATGACCGCTGAACATCTGCTGCAGAACTGCCCGACATACGAGGATCAGAGAGAGCAGATGTGGCCATTACCAGTGGAACTGCAAGACAAGCTCTATGGCAGTGGCGACAGCCTCAGGATGACCGCCGCTTTTTTCGAAAAAATAATGGTTACTGTCTGACTGCGTACGCAGAAGAAGAAGAAGAAGAAGGATCCCTGCATGAAGGCATCATTCAAAATGGTAGAGTAAAAAAAACTGCTTTCAGAAACTTAAAAACAAAAAAACACCCGGAAAGTATGGCATCACAAATGAAATGTTTAAAAACCAAGATCAAGGGGCAAGAAGAAAACTCCTTCTAATCTTCAACCAATCAATGAGCACGGGTAAGATCCCAGACCAATGGCGGGAGGCTATTATTATCCCCTTCAGAAAACCAAGAAGGTGAAGACAAGCAAGAAAAGCTATAGGCCAATAAGTCTGCTCAGCTGTGTTGAAAAAGTCTTGGAAACAATGGTAATGCTAATAAAACTAATAAGACTTATAAAACATCAGGAAAAAAACCGGCTCGTACTCAACTCACAGTCAGCCTTTAGGAAAATCTGCAGCACAGAAGACCCAGTGTACCTAACTCAAGAAAAAGAAAATGCATTCCAGGGTAAGGAAAAGGTACTTGCGGTCTTTGTAGATATGGCAAAAGCTTTTCACAAGTTATGGAGAGAAGGACTCCTCCTATAACTATTAAACAACAACATAGAAGGGAGAATTCACAGCTCGATCCGAGACTTCCTCCGATACAGAACAGTAAGAGTAAAATTAGATGGATCACTGAGACAAAGAATAACTCCAACAAGTCATCTCTCCTACCCTCTTTATCCTGTTCATAAACGATATAGCGAGAAAACTCCAAAAGAAAGTATCCAGTGCCCTACACGCTGAAAACTTCGCAAGGTGGGGTGCTGTAGACAAACTACCAACAGCTAAAAACAAAATGCAGACAGCACTGGAAACTGTGGAAAAGGCATTGAGGATTGGGGATTGCAGATTAATATCTCAAAGACCGTTACAACATGCTTCTCACTGTCCAACACCAATGAAGAAACAAAACTTGATCATCTTCTTCTTCTTCGTACGCTGTCAGACGTCAACCTGTATTTTTTCGAAAAGAGCAGCGGTCATTCTGATGCTGTCGACACTGCCATAGAGCTTGTCTAGTGTTGCCACTGGTGATGGCCATGTGTGCTTTCTCTGGTCCTCTCTGGCAAATACGGCGCCGTAACTGGCTGCGAGTCTACATTTCTCTACTGTTTTGGATCATTATGGATGCCGCAAGACCACGGATTTGCCTGGAATTCACACTAGTCGACGACTTACACTTGTGTTCACGGATACGTGGAGTTGTTTTCCGTCTGGACTTGTTATTTCGTTCTTTTTTTGTGATTTCTTCCATCCGTTTATCCTGGTCTGGACGCCGGCTGAATGGCGCTACGCTTAAACTAGTTATACCTGTGTCGTATCTCACGGGTTAGTTCTGCCGGTTCACCTTCACGAATTTGGCGTGTGGGAATTTTAGATGCTACTATGATGAACTAAATACAGCTGGGGAGAGATGCCAGACTCCTTCACACCCTGAGTATTGTCCATACGACCTCTTGTGATTATCGAAAAGGCACGACAAACTCAGAACTGCGTTAGATGCCTTCCCACCTTTCTACCCTGTGGGTTACATGTTTACGGAAAGGCTTCGGTGGTAACCCTGAGGGAAAATCTGCATCCTATGCTATCTCCAGTCGTCTCGATGAATGTCTTGCCACTGGCAAAGGTAGCTTAGGCTCTGTGAGTGAGGTTGACAAAAAGCGCAGTTTCTTCCTCACTTTAATCCAAATCTCCACGCAAGTCACCAATTTCAGCGGACACAGCAAGAGATACGACTGTCCACACGGCTGAACAAAGAGAGTGGTCTTCATCACTTGTGATGGACAAAAAAACTATCAATATGTCGGGCAGTTTTGCAGCAGATGTTCAGCGGTCATTTTCCCGGTACCACAAGTGCATTCGTCAGTGCCACCTTCTGTTTATTGAATAGGTGGTACCTCAGTCTATTGTCGTCTGTGCGGAGTCTGAAGACCACTACCTGCTCTCTTCTGTTCAATTGGTAATATGCATCATTGTTTTGTGTAGCCAGTATGTTCTGTTTCCCATTTGGTTATGTATCTGGCTCTAATAAAACTGTTGGACTCTACGTAGGTCACACTAGAATCTGGTTGTGGTAGTCTTGCACCTTCTTTATCCAGTGTCTGCCTCCTCGTTGCCTTGGATGTTACAGTGGGATGGAAAGCACTGTATTACTACTCTTTTTGGTGCGAACTGCTGGCATAGTTGACAGAGTACTGCTCTTAAATCATTATGTTCAGTATATTTCTGGCTTTTTAGTGCTGTGACTACGGCCAGGGCATCTGTAAACAGGACTATCTGGCTTTCATTTCTTTTGCCTGCCACCATTGCTTCTACTGCAACCCTCAGTATCTCTGCCTCCGCTCTGAAATTGCTTGAGTATTTTCTAGTTGCCACTGACAGTTTTATTTTTCTACCATTCGGTAGGCTCAGGAATAACCCTGCCCCACCCCCCACCCCCGTTCTCTATTGTGTTTGTTACATAACTGTCGGTGTATGCATGGGAAAACTGTATCTAAATGGCAAAGAGCTTGTACAAGAACATTATCCTGTGAATCTTGGAATTAAAATGGATAAGAGAGTCACATGGAGGGAACACATATAGGAAATACCAAAAAAAAACCGCCAGAAAACTATCCCCTATGAAGAAGCTGGCCGGAACAAGCTGGGGTGCAAATAGCAACATCCTTAGAAATGTATATACTGGCACAGTCAGGCTAGTACTTGCATACGGCATGACAGCTTCGACCACACCATCAAAAACAAACACGGAACGCGTAAAGAAAATTCAATACTCGATTTTACGAAGTGGAATTAAGACTACACCAATCCACACAATGGAAACGTATGCAAATATAAAACCCATAAATACTAGACGAGAGGAAAGAGTACTGACACATACTGAAAAGATGCTGCTTATGCCTGAACATCCCATACATATCAAACTGAAACACCCAGTTAAAAAAAGGCTAAAGAGAACCAGCTTGATCCATATATCAAACCACCTACACCAAAAATATGGAGAACTAATACCCAACCAACCTACAGAAATAGAAATCCTTACAAACTATAAAGAGCCAAGCTGCAACATAAACAACATCGCAATAAGTACAGAGATCCCAGGAATCAGCAGAAAAGATCAATACAGTGTCAAGGAGCTGAAAACTTTAGCACAAGTAATTAATGAGGAGAAATATAATGGAATAAACACAGGTGTACACAGATGGTTCAGCAGAGGTGGTAGGTTGAAACGGGGGAGGAGGCATATTCATAAGACAAAAAAATGAAATATAACAGAAGATGCCCTCCCAACAGGAAAGTCGTCCAGAAACCACAGAGCAGAATATATGGCCCTCCTACGAGCCCTGAGAATACTTCAAACAGAAAGGCAACCACCAACAAAAATAACTGTATTTACAGACTGCAGAGTACTATTAGAGACACTACAACAAAAACAAACAACGAACCACTTCTGAAGTATGTATGTTATATGCTATATATCATGTTTTTGTAAATCTTCACATATTCTTTCCACAAAATGCGCAGTTACTTCTTACAGTTCCTAAAACAAATGAGCTACATCAAAAAGAACAGTAAGTGGATCCTGATGTAGAAACTCTCATCCGAATTGAAGAGACGCCTATCGCTAAAGAAAGACATTATTTGTTAATTAATGGTAAACCATTTTCAAAATAATTTATATGGTAATAACGATCAATGGGACTAGTCACTTTAAGAAAATGGCATTACCTGACCCAATGTTTAATATTTATTCATCGGTACATCGAAAAGTTAGATCCACGTGTAAAAAATTACGTTTATCGGTGTACGGGTTAGTGTGATAATGATGTTCGTCACTTACAAGTGATGAAGAGAACTTCTTTTGTTAAGCTGTGTGAACAGTCTTTTTTCTTACTGTGTCTGCTGAAATGGGTGACCTGAGCGGTGATTGGGATTAAAGTGAGAAAGAAACTTCGCCTTTTGTCAACCTCACTCTCTGGTCCTGAGCTATCTTTGACCAGTGGCAAGATATTTATCGAGACGACTGGAAATAATAGAGGTTGCAGATTTGCCTTCAGGGTTTACTAACGAAGCCTTTTACGTTAACAGGTTTCCCGCAAGGCAGCGCGGTGGGTGGGGTGGCGTGGGGGGCACATCTAACGTTGTGTATCGTGCCTTTTCCATAAGCACAAAAGGTCTTAGGGACATCACTCAGCGTGTGAGTGAATCTGGCATCTCTCCTCGGCTGTGTTCAGTTCATTATAGTAGTGTCTACATTTCTCACAAGTCAATTTCGTAAAGTTCAGCCATGTAAACTAGGCCATGAAATACGACACAGGTTTAAGCGGTGTGCCATTCATATAGAAGATGTCCAGACCAGGATAATCGGACGGAAAACATCACAAAAAAACGAACGAATTAACAAGTCCAAACGGAAAATAACACTACGTTTCGTGAACACAAGGGCAAGTCGTCGAGTAGTGTGAATTCCAGGCAAATCGCTGGATTGACGGTATCCATAATGAGCAAAAACTGTAGAGCAATATATACCCGCAGCCAGTTACTGCGGCATCTTTGTTGCGCCATATTTGTTGAGATAATAGACGGCAATAGACGGCAGCCATTGTGAAACGGACAATAGTTGACACATGAAAGTTTAATCATTTAGTCGGCGGTCATTCACGAGGTTTCTCCGTCAGTCAGAATGCCTGTGTTTAGAGGAGGCCACGGCTATGTTTCACGTTTAGTTTTTGGGAGACTAATCAAATAATAGGTATTGAATCCGCGGGGAACCTCTCACCAAGACGAAGACAAACAATATGGAGATCAGAGACGCCTGTGTAACACTAATGTGTTCATGGCGGAAAAAATGGTATATTATTTAAGAGAGAATGACAAGAACCGATCTTCACAGATCTAGATAATCAACGTGTCGCAGTGAAAGAAATAAAAACTAACAATTATAATTAAAAAGAAGTAGTTCAAGCTTTCTGCAGATTTTATTTTAATCCTCAATTTGTTAATGATTCTACAAATTTAGAAATGCCCTCCTCACTTCTATGAACTTGAAATGACTTCTGTGCTGAAGGTATGTGTGTGTGATGACACAGAGTTATGTTTAGCTGCTGCTATTCCCTTTGGTGGATTCTTTACATGTGAAATGGGTAAGTTATTTTGTTTATAAGTATCTTGAAATTTTCAATGGTAACAATTTATTTGTTTATAAGCTCTAATTTACCCATAAATGAAATATGTTTTTTTTACAAATCTTTGAGAAACGTTTATCTGAAAGGCAAAATTACCTTTGTACGAGGGTCGTTCAAGTCAAACTGATTTTTTTTTTATCGGGAGCAAAAAAAAATACTTTTTAAGTAGTCAAAATGCAAATTAATTTTTAATATAATCTTCCGAAACATTTATGTACTTATCCCAGCGTTTAAGTATTGTTTGAAAAGCTTCAGCGTAGAAAGATTTGTCAGTATGTCATAAGCAATCCAGGAGAGTCTGTTTCAATTCGTTATCAGTACTGAAATGCTGAATTCCTAGGAATTATTTAAGGGTCCAAACAAGTGGAAATCACTTGAAGCGAAGTGTGGACATGTAAGGTGGGTGTGACAATACCGCCCAGCCGAGTTGCTGCAAATGACAAATATTGCGGTGAGCCATTTGCGTTCGAGCGTTTACTTGCAGGACGGCCTTCGTGATCAAACCCAAAGTGCACTAATCTTCAGAAATAACAGATGTTCATAAATAATAGTGTTCACCTAAACCAGAGAAAGATTTGCGTCTTGTGCAATTTCGCGACAGGTTAAGCGACGATTTTCCAGGATAAGGCATTCCACAATGTGGATATTCACAGGAATACGGTGGTGGGTTGAGAGCCATCACAGCCTGGATCATCACTCACGGATGTGTGACCATTTCTAAAACGTTTAGACCATTCACATGTCTTGCTGCGGCTGAGTGTCTCGTCACAGTATTGTAATTGCAGTCTTCTGTAAATTGCCGCACGTTTCACGATTCTTTTCCACAAGAAACTTCATCACAGCACGCTATTCTATGCAAGCATTAACAATGATGTCCATCATTTGTATTTATATCCAAGTGTTGATCTTAGATAACAGGCTCCAATAGGGAAGACAGGCCAAGGCAAAGGGAACGAATAATAATTAATGTTCGCCTGTGTATATAGGGCCCGTTGCGTCGATTATCATCTGCCATGTCCAACTGCTGTGGCTTGTAGCATAACCTTGTCCAATGTCGAACCATAGACAGCTTTCTGTAAGAGCGATGTAGAACGGCCCCTCCCACGTCTCCAGCCGTCTAGTAGAAGACCGTTGTTACACTTAGCTGACTTGGAGATTATCTGGTAATCCGGAACTTCCTAGTCAAGTTGAAACACGTGAACAAACAGACATGCGGTGACGGACCAGAGTGTCCGAGATGGAGGGAAGACTCGTCTTTATAGACACCTTCACATTACAGAAGAAATCAAACCACCGAATACCAGAGATGCATTGCTGGTTGACATTTGAAGTTCATCAAGTATTGAAATGTCCTGTTTAAGTAGGGTCTCCAAACCATACATGAGGATGTGAATCACACACAAAGAGGAAAGACAATCCCGGTACTCAAAAAATGTTTGATGAAGTCGGATGTGCCCTACCGAAAGCTGGAAATATCGCAGTCACGCTGTAAACTACGACACAACACTATCCGTTCTCCGGACAACATTCTGCAACTGGAAAATCTGTTTTTAGGGCTTGGTAGCGGGAAAATGATAACGAACATCGAAGAAGAACACATTCCTTGATAATCATGTACATTTCCACTGTGTTAAAACACAATAAATAATTTAAATGTCATGGATTTCTAGTCAATTCAGTGTATTAAAAAAACACACATAACAACATATAAACACATGAAGACACATACGTTTAGAATGTTACGTTATTGCATATTAGTATGTGTGTGTGTGTGTGCGCGTGTGTGTGCATGCGTTTTATGTGTGATTGTGTGTGCGTGAAAACGTCTGTATGTACCTGTCTGTCTTCGTCTTGCTGCGTCTGTCTGCGTGTGTGCGTGTATGAGTGAGCGCGTGAGTTAGTGCATGATTATGTATGTATGTACGCATGTGTGTATATATTTACGTGCCCCAATTAATGCCGTTATTGAATATGTCTGAGCCAGCCACTTCCTGTCATGCAATACTGGATGTCTATGTAATGTATTATTCCGTTCAGATCGGTAACGTATTAGCCTCTAACTCTACCAGATACGCTGCAATCAGATGTCAGTTTACATAACATATACTTTAGTACAGTATTACCATTCAGACAATTTGCACATATCACTTGTTTAACTTCCAGCCTCACTTTTACGGTGCTCTGTTTTGTTTATACTAAAACTACTATTTCAGGGAACCCACATGCAGTTGCTAGAACACATTTAGATGAATCAGGTACAGGATATTGGCCCAAGAGCTGCCCAGATGGATACAGCCAGCATCTTCTAATGAATGATGTATGTTCACCTGCAATATTTGTTTAAAATTAAACGTATAGTAGACATATATATGTATATATATATATATATATATATATATATATATATATATATATAAATATATAAATATATATATATATAAATATATATATATATATATATATGTGTGTGTATATATATGTGGGAGTGTGTGTTTGTTACATATACGCATAATTTTAACTTAAACCCCATGTGCACAGTCTCACTTAACTAGCTTATACAGGCGCAGGCGGCCAGTCCGACTCGCGCCGGTTAACTGCCCGTTGTCTCCTGCCCTACCGTCTGCCGGCTCTCTCCCGTGGGTGCTCTTTGCTGAGCGTCCCGGGTGACCGGCGCGTTTACTTTGAAAAAATTAGAGTGTTCAAATTAGGCCTCGGCTGCCTGAATAATGGTGTATAAAATAATGGAATAGGACCTCGGTTCTATTTTGTTGGTTTCCGGAACTGGAGGTAATGATTAACAGGGATAAACGGGGGCATTCGTATTGCGGCGTTAGAGGTGGAATTCTTGGATCGCCGAAAGACGAGCTACTGCGAAAGCATTTGTTAAGAATGTTTTCATTAATCAAGAACGAAAGTCAGAGGCGCGAAGACGATCAGATATCGTCGTAGTTCTCACCATCATCGATGCCGACTAGCGATCCGCAGGAATTGCTTCAATGACTCTGTGGGCAGCTTCCGGGAAACCAAAGTATTTGGGTTCAGGGGGAAGTATGGTTGCAAAGCTGGAACTTGAAGGAATTGACGGAAGGGCACCCCCGGGAGTAGAGCCTGCGGCTTAATTTGACTCAAAACGCCAACACTGTAATGATTGACAGGCTGAGAGCTCTTTCGTTGGGTCTAATAGGGAACGTGAGCTGGAATTAGACTGTCGGAGGACAGGTCAGTTTTACCCTACTAATGACAGGGCGTTGCAACGGTAATCCTGCTCAACTCGAGAGGAATCGCAGGTCTCAGATACTTGGTCCACCTGCTTGGCTACCATCTGAGGGATTACCGCCGAACGCCTCTAAGCCGGAATCTCGCCATGAATCTCAGCACCACTGCGACGGGAGGCAACGATATGGTTGGGACCTGGGACTCGCGTCCCAGCTTGACTCGGTCGAGCAGCAGAAAGAGGTCTCTGCCATTCCGCCGGACTAAGCGGGCGGGGAGCTGCTCTATATTCACCCCATACGGCGTTGAGGTGTGAAACCACTTGTAGAAGACTTATTTCTCTGTCGGGGTATCGTAGGCATCAGAGCAGCCACGTCACTGCGAACTGTTGAGACTCAGCCCTTAATCATGAGATATGTCCGCACACTAGGCGACCAACATATCCGTACCATGATCAGCCTTGTCCCCTGGTTAAATGCACTCCTGCCTCGCTCTTTACCTCTGTCTGCTATCACTCATCCCAATGGACGCAGAAGAGATGCAGGCCAGAGGACATTGCACCTCTGCCCTATTGTGACAACCTCCCAAGTGGCAGGGAATGCTGGGCCTACCATCACTGCAGAGGAGCTGAGAAAATAAAGGGAGCAAAGAGATACCCCACTCACATGCATATGCTACGATTCTTGCAGGACGTGACGATCCTGGGATGCAGACACTGGATTGCTTCTCTTCTGAGATACTTGAAAAACTAGTACATGCAGTCCATCTTATCATATCATCACCACACCCTATAGACACGAGTGGGGAAGACTCGATAGTCCTGCAAGACAACTTCCATAGGAGAGACAACTCTGACCACAAGCAACTGCTGCCTTGCAGATAGGATGGGGACAGCCAAAGGCTAAGGAGCGCATTCCTACAGAAACGCCAGTTGAAATCGGATGCACTGGGCCACAGGCTTAACGAGACAGTGCAACGTATATCGCTGTAACCAGCGTACGTAGAAGAAGAGGAAGAAGATACAGAGAGTCCCCTTTAATGACGCCCTCTAGTTTCTCCAACTGTAGTCAGGTGCATCATATACAGCTAGGGAAGGCCCACTGGTGGGAAAAGCAGCTGAATATATCTGAGCCCAAGTTTAGTGAAGCAACTACCGCTTGGTAGCTCTAATGCAGTATCTCATATCAGTATCATCTTTATCATATAATGGATACAATCCTAACACTGGTTATAAGATTGTCTTAGCGTGTCTCTCCAAAAAACCGAATCATATGGCTGGCTAGTCATAAGACTAGTTTTAATGATGTATGGGAATGTCTCTCTTTCTAATCCTATAATCTGGCTGGTCAGTTATACGACTAGTTGTACAGCTGTCTGAGCATGACACTTCATTTGATCGTATCCTCTGGTTGATCAGTCCTAAGACTAGTTGTAAGGTTGTCTGAGCACGTCACTCCATTAGGCATTATCCCCTGTAATTCTCTTTATTTCAGCATAAGTTCGTACTTTAATGACTGCATTCCTGAGATATAAATGTGAGTCTTGGTCGCCCTCTTCATTTTTGTCCATCTTGATCGTTCCCTGTATTGTTTATGTATGAGACTTTCCTGTCGCATGTTGTGTCCCATCCAAATCGATCTTCGTTTATGTATTATGTTCAAAAATTGTAATTGTATGCCTATCTCATTCAAGACATTGTAATTGGCTTTTCGTTTTGTCTAACTTAGTCGTTTCATTCTACAATGGCACCCTATTTCAAACGCTTCCAAACTTCTTTCATCCTTCTTTTCTAGAGGTTACGTGTCTCTCACACAGTGCCCTATACACTGCATTAGTAGTGATTATTCGTATCCTCAGTTTCATTCCGATACTACTTGAGGTTAGTAATTTAAGGTTTTTATTGCTTTACCATGCAAGCATTCCTTGTCATAATGTCCGTCTTATTGTCGGCATCTTGACTGATGATTTGCCCAAAATATGTAAACTTGTGTACTTGTTTTCCTATGTTACTACCTACACTTGTTATTGTATGATACAGTAGCCATATTGTGTCCTCCCCAGTACGGGACTCTGGAATCGATACAGGACAGATTAACAATGGAGAGCATAACAGAAACATACTAATACTCTCAACCTAGCCTGCCCAATGTAGTCTACTATTGGGTTCTACTGTGAATTTTTTAAAAGTTTGATTTGTTCTACTAAATAGGGATCATCATCATCGTGTAGAATGCCATTTGCAGAACGTCGCTCTCATCACACCCGGACTGTGAGGGGACGGCGTGGCCTAGTGGTTATGTGACACGGCTCACAACCATAAGGTGCTGGGTTCGATCCCCATCTCAGCACCGGCCGTTACCCCGGGGAAGCAAACCCTTAGAAAATGCAGGAGGAAGCAGACCCTTACATAAAATGCATGCTGAAGTCGGATGCACTGGGCCGACAGGCGCAAAATAAAAACGCAGTGCAATGCACACCGCCTTGGGGATTAGGGAAATAAGGCGAACGCAAAAAAAAAAAAAAAAAAAAAAAAAAAAAAAAAAAAAAAAAAAAACACCCGGACTGTGAATCTCTCTCAAACGCTAGCTTTATCAATGTCAAATTCAACGTTCATATGACGCCATCTATCCATCGTCGTTTTGGTCGAGCCTTGCCTCGTCTTCCAGAAACCCTATCCTCCAGAACTGTTTTTCCAGTCCTTTGTGACGATCTAATTCAATTTTTGGAACATATTTGTATGTTATACACCAGTTTTCATTTACATGCAGGTCTTGCAGAAGGGTTTTAGTTTTGTCTGGCTTTTTTTCCGAGGAATTTTCAACATTATACTATAATCACTGAGTCCCGAAAGTTCCGATCTTCTATCGTAATGCATGTGGGATTGTCAATGTCTCGCAACCATAAAATGCCACAGTAAAATAAACGAGCTCAGAACATTTAGTTTTAGTTTTTTGTTTGTATATTGCCATAAATTGTGCACACTTGTTAGCATCTGCTTTGACATAGTCGATGACCTTCTTGAAAGAGACTAATAATGGACACAAATAATGGATCAGTACTAACAAAAATGGGGCGTTTTAATTACATGTGACGGTATGCAGTCTGATTGTGATAATTTATGTTACATTCCATATGAACGATACTTATAAATGCCCTGTTTTTACGAGGCGTGTTCAAAGGAAACCGGACCTAACTACACTAAGTGAACAAACATACAATGCGCATGATAACGTCACTTCTGGTGTAAACAGTACATACCAACAGCAAAGTTTGCATAATTGTATTATCCCACAATTGATATTTTCTCAGTAGACCTTTGAGAACATGGCCGGTGTGATGCGGAATTCGTTCAGAGTTGATCTACAAGCGGTTATTCAGTTTCTAACGGCTGAAGGATGTCGACCATTTGACGTTCATTGTAGAATGCAGGAAGTGTATGGAAACAAAAGTGTGTCCAGGAAAACAGTGAAGAACTGGACAACGATGTTTAAAGAGGGTTGCAGTTTGGTCCGGTTTCACATGAACACGCCTCATACATACATTTTAAACAGCCGAAATTATTTTTTTATGTTGCTATAATACTACAATACCAGCAACTACCATCCACCATCCACCCCCACCCCCCGGTTTAATCCCCCTCCCCTTTAGCCCCATTCCTAACACATAAGTTACAACAATGTATTTAAAAAGCTACTGTTCCATCAGTTGAAATGACTTTGTGTCTTCATTTATCATACCAGTTTGAATATGAGTTTTAATAGGACTGCAGAGAAGTAATTTCCATAATAAAATAAAGAAGTATAAGTCAGTTTGACTTTGAAAATCTACATTACGACCAAATCGTCTTTGTCAGGGATTTGCGAGTTAGGTTCTAGAGATGACATTAGGTGGCAACAACATTCAGCTTTTAAATTACTGTATTTAGCAGGCCCTATGTGCATGCATGTTAGATGATTAGATACAAAATATCGTCCGTACTCAAAGACTGCAATCAATGAACAACGGGCTGTTGACGGTTTATTTTGGACAAAATGACTTTCTGCAAAGAAAATTTATAAGCAAATGCTTCCTGTTTACACGTGAGAATTTTTGTTTCGCGTAATGCGGTGCGTACTTTTGGAAGCCAGCTTATTTCAATGACGCTCACACATTGCTGATTACGGCTTTGCTTGGCCGTCCTGTTCAGATTACAATTGAAGCATATGGGCCGTTGTTGAAGCGATGATTCTAACTGACTTGCAAGTGACGAAAGAGTGTAGGAACTGTAATAGATGTTCACAGTGAATCACATACATCATAATGCATGAAACCATGGTGACGGGAGACGTTTCGGGAATGACGAAAATGTTAAACGTGAATTGCAAATGCAGCTGTTAAACATACCACCGTCTTTTATGCTACAGGTTTTGGTGCACTAATAAAGCGATGCAATGCATTTATCAATGTTGATGAAAATTAAATTGAAAAATACGGAACAGTGTAACAGCAATAATAAGTGACTTCCAAATTCGTATATATCTTATTTTGTGTTTTTAAATAACTGTCTGCGAAATATTTCCTTACACAGCAAATGTAATAAATGTTATAAACGAAGATACTTTGTTTTTTAAAATTGCCAAACACAGCTGTTGCTTAAGATGTTTATTGTATATTATTTATGTGTTCCTAGGATGGGTGTTCTGTACATTATTGTACTCGGACAGGGGCCCTATCAACCCTCAGCCTTCCACCTGTTAGAAGACCACCTTTCATGCAGCAGCCATCATTTGCCAGAAATGATAAACAGCTTGATATGGTTCAAGTCGAAACTGAGGCAAGTTTATGCGACTTGATTAAGTGCGACATGTGTATTTATTACATCACAAACATGATTTTATTAATGTGTACTCTTCTGGGCTTCAGACAATGTTTCCTTTCTACTGGATTTCAGAACATGTTTCCTTCTTCCCTGACTTACAAAACATTTGTCTTTTCTCATTGACCAGAAAATATTTTTCTGCTTCTTGACTTCATAAATGTTTTTCCTTATCAATGACCTCATAAATTGTTTCCTTTCTCTTTGGCTTCAGAAAACAGCTTCCTTCCTCGTCGACTTAAAATAATGCTTTCTTTCTCTTTGGCTTCATAAAATGTTTTCAATATCCTTGTCTTCTGGAAATTTTGCCAAAAACATGGTCTTCAGAAAATATTAAGTCTAAATGACAAATCCATATTCATAATTTGTTTATTGATTTTGGCAAGTGTTTTCCATTTTACTATTGGAAGATATGGTACCGGGCAAGAAAGGCAGCGTATAACAGGCGGAAATTATGAAGACTAGCAGAACACCAAGTCCACTTAATATGAATATAAGCTACTTAAAACTGCAAAAGGTCAAACAGTTTAAGGACCTGGCAACCACTTGTTATGGAAAATGGAAGCCTCGCAAGAGGTTTTGTTTTGACTTATGATATGTTGCAATTACTTAACAATTGGTTCTCAGCTTCGTCATGAAATGACAGTTTACACGTACTTGGAATACTTGGAGTTCAACAAGGCAAGTGTGTGCCTGATGCCAGGTAGCCAACGATGCTGTATTGTTATGTATCAATAATAATAACCGGCCAATAACAGCATTAAGACATGTTGTGTTGCACTTTAGTGGCGATTCTGGAGATTTCTGTATAGGCCAATGCTGACACGGAAGCCTCTTCCAAAAGTGCATAATTTATGTTCAGAGTTGGACATGTGAGTGTCAGTTGTGGTGTCTTTTCGCCTACAGTAGGTTTACTCCTCGCCTAGGAGACCCATCGTTTTTCAACAATGGAAGCGCCCCTGATGGTGGTTAAACGCCATGTCTGGTGGTCCTGTGCCATGTACTTTCATAAGTATACATCGATGTTGAAGAGTGTCAGAGATAGATTGAGGGAATCTTTGATGCTCTTTTTTTTGCCAATTACCAGATACAGGTCCTCTTTCAGCTCACCATACATTTGTTGCTTGAGAATGCGGTTGTCTGCCATGCACATGAAGTGGCCGACCCACCTAATCTGGTTCTTCTCAAACAGTGTGTGGTTGCACGGCATTTCTGTTTTCATTTGGATGTCTGGTAACCTATCTTGCCATTACATTATCAACAATCTACGCAGTCATCGTCTATGGAAGAGGTTTATTTTTATAAATACCTGCTGCGCATAATTTAAACTTAGCACATATACACCAACTGTATGCTACAAGCATCAGATCTGGACCAGATCCAAGAAACAGGCAAAAACTATCACATGGATACTGCAATGTATGATAAAAGGCAGTTGATGACTCCAGGACAGATACGAGAAATGATGACATTATAGACATACTACTTATTTAGTAAGTATTTTAAAACTTCCTGCGGCTTGCTACGCCTGGGGGAAGGTACACAATTAATTTGGGTATTTTTAACTACTTTCAATTATTTTTTAATTTTGTCTGGGCAGCCGGCGTTATGACTACTCTTTTCGATTTCTAACTGCCAAGGAATTTTTAACGTGCTCTTCACTGAACACCGGAGTACGATCTCACTACCCAGAGATTAATGGAATTGTTATCAGAATATACACGTCTCTTCCAACGTTCAATTGTAGTACAAAATCCAAAAGGGGTCCACCAGGTCGATTCTGTCTCACTCATGAGCTTCTCTGCTGGTGTGGAATCAGTATTTAGCTGATGCAACTGGGGGACCTTTTACATTCTTATTGATTTGTCGATGGTATAGTGCTCATCACAGAGTCAGCAGCAGAAGCCAACCCAATGATGCAGCTACTCGATGGAGAGGGCAAGAAAGAGGGACTTGCGATGAATGTCTCGAAGACCAAAGTGTTGCACAATGGCTTCGCGACTTGTGATCCAGTCTTCCTTAGAGGATGACAACGAGTACATGTATCTTGGGCGCCTTCAAAATGTGGAGAATAACCTGGAACCTGAACTGACAAGACGTCGCCCTGCAGGTTGGGCAGCCTTCTCGTCTATTAACACGGTCCTTGGCGGTTACCCTGACTAAGCCCTACCAGCATCTCTTTTCAATGTCACTGCAGTCCCCGCGATGTGCTATGATACTGAGACGTGTACACTAACAAAATCACTAGAGGACACATTGAGAGTAACCCATGCATCCCTTGAGAGGCGTTTGGTCGGAATCACTATCCAAAACCAACATTTGCAAAGTTTACAAAATTCTAACAAAAGACGATTGCCCCTGATGAAGAATGCAGTAATCCATGCAGACAAAACAAAACATAAATGGGGAAGAACACATGTTAAGACGAAACGTTGATGGATGGAGCACAACGACAGCAGTCGGGTACCCCTGACGTAAGAAGAGACCGCAGAGAAGACATATAATGCTTTGGTCTGACTCCTTTGCTGTACGTTGCAACGTCTGATATGCCTCTAGAGAAGAACGTACAGTGCACTGGACATGTGTGGCCCAAAACAGGACCAGCTGGAGACGAAGTTGAGACCCGCAGCTACGCTGAGGAACGGATCATCATGATCACGAGAAAAAATCCCAATCTCCACCGTGATTCGAACCTGCGACCTCCGGCACTAGAGAGGGACAACCTTACCCCGGGACCACTGAACCCCCCACCCTTCCCCTATATATTATATGTATGAGCTATTCATTGGGCCCAACACATAGTAAGATAGAAAAACAGATGCGTCGACAATCTAATGAGAATGCTAATTGGTCTTCTGCTACTTCACTGATATAGAACAAGACGGTGATGTGGAAGATGCTGCATTGTGAATGAAGGCACAATAAAAATACCATTACAATATACTTAGCGAAAGAACGGCGACTTTAGCTCTCCACGGCGGCTACCGGCACACGTGAATTGTATAGTAATTAAGCAGGTAGACTTGTTAGAGAAGTGCCTGGACTAGTCTTTTAGACACTTCGTTTTCAGAACGTTAATGAGACTTCGACTGTTTTTGCAAGATGATTACACATACGCGGCCAGGTCAATGTTCGGCAACATGCGACCTGGATAACTCAGCTCTATAAACACCAATGTGGATCATAGACAATGCGAATAAACGATGCAATGTCAGTTTCAAATATTGACCTTTGTATTCACTGTTTTACAGTTAGATGCGGAAAATGGTACAGAAGAGCTCACAGTGACCGTATATGGCAAATCATCGGAATCTCTTAAGATAGCAGCTCAGAGCGCGGTTGCCAAAAATTGGAAACATATTGTATCATTTGCCGCAATGTATCAGAAACTGCAAGGTGATACCAGTCCTGAAACTTCACAATCACACATAAATGCACCAGACAAGAGGGATGCATTGTCTTCTGCAGACGTAGCTGGTAAGTGCAAAAACATACTTATTTGACATATATATTATTATTATTGTCATCATCTCAATATTTATAATCCTCTTTTTCATCCAGAACTAGATGTATTTTGATTGTTGTCATCGCGATTAGAACACTATGATCGGCCCCATATTGGTATTGTTTGCGAATGCAAACAAAAAATATGTTACTCTTTTGTTTCGGACTGAAAAGGACGTTAAGTGGCGGTTGCAGTAGTTTTCCTTACATCCCGAGCGTGCTGATTAAGGTGCACCTGGATCCTCCATTCGGTTGTGCCGTGCTGTACTTTATCTGCTTGTCACTCACTACTACGGGGATCAAGTCTATCCAAAACCTCATTAGCCAGGCTGTCGTGAAAACAGCTTGTTTCTAGGGAGGGCTACTAGAAAACCGATGTGAGGGTCTTAACCAGTGTGTTTTTCCTGGCCGTCACTCACATGTCTGATCAGTTAGCCATCCTCCCCTAGATCTGCTACATAAAAATGGATAACTTGTGTTGTCATGTGTGAAGCATGAGACTATTTAATAGTATTTAGAGAGAAATGAATGTGGCAGGTGAAAAAGGATTTATATGACCAAGATATACATGATGAGCTCTGAAACCGGTGTCTAATTAGCAGGATCAATTACATCATCACGTAGCATGTCCTTTATAGAACGCCGCTCCCATCACAGTCTGTCTGAAAGAAACTCGTTCCCTTGCCAAAACTCCAGCCTCCGCCACATTCATACACAGGCATTCCTCGATATATTGGTGCCATTGTCGTCTTGGTTCAATTACAGACTTGTGAAATCCCTGACAAATGCGTCGTGGTGATTTAGAGTTCTAAAACCTCAAAATGGAATACATTTTTCTGAGCAGCGCATAAGCTTACTGCAAGTGTCATAGCCAGAACTGCCAATACTCATCTATACCTCCCCGCAGTAATTCTGGATAACAGGCTGCAACAGAACAGACTGACCAAAAATTAGCAATTGAAGTTCTCATAAAATGCTTGCTGAAGTCGAATGATTTGAACCGAAAGGTGTAAATATCGCTGTCAAGCTGTAAACTACGTCGTAACACATTCCGTTCTCTGGACTAGATTCTGCTATCTAAGCCCTTATCAGAGTTTGGTAGCGGGAGATTAAGAACGAACGAAGCCAAGCCGAAACTTCAAAAGGACTTTAACACAATTTCTTAAGATTAATTATATTGCATAATGTTGCAATGATATGAATAATATATCCAATTCCTTCAAAGATTTACTTAGAACATTTGTCTGCAGTGGAGTTGAAGTTAGTGTTTTATGTGTTAATACAGCATATATATATATGTATATGATATGACATGCATCTGAACAAAAGCAATCATCTCTTGCTGGACATATCATGGAAATAACAGAGGTAATCCACAAGGAACAGACAGTATTACGAAGAAAGAGACAGACTAAGACATTTATATAACCTTCTGGACGGTTCAGTAAAAATACAAGAAAGATAGCAAACTACAGAACTGGTTAACGTTGGACAACAAGTTGTAGAGATCCGAATGATAATGATGATGATTCTTCTTCTTCTTTCGTTCGCTTTAAAATATTGTCTATATCTGCAATGTTGTCTCTTGTATAAACTTCAGTCTTTTGTAGTTCACATATACATGATGATGATGATTGCGATATATTTATATCTTCTAATAGGTAATGGGTCCTGGGTTCATTCCCCAGTTGAGGCGGTAGTGTTTTTTCAGACCGCAATGGGTCCCGGGTCGACCCAGCCTTAAATGGGTACGGGTTCAGTCCGGAAAGTAAATGCGGCTAGAGGGAAGAGATGGCCACCGCCCTCATATAGCCGAGCCTTTGAAAAGTGAGATCGATAACACCTCCCAACCCTACGGAAGCATAGTTAAAGATAGTTAAATAGGAGATGTTATAATGGTTAATAAGTGCAATGGAGAAAGAAAATAAATAGCTTATCATTCATGTAATGTTTGTTTGCTTTATATCAGGTATAGCTGCAGGATCCATTTTCGGTTTACTGGCCATTGTTCTAGTGGCTGTCTTTGCTGTGAGATACAGAACCAGAAGTAAGAGGCGCAGTTACGACACCATTTCTGAAGAGAAAACTGTGCTAATTGCAGACTCAGAGACAACAATATAGTCCATGGCTGGACTACTATCAGCAGTGAGGTCAAGACAGTAACCATTTACACAGACATGTCTATTTTTGCGTTGTATTTCTTGTTTTTATGAATAATTGTTGTGTGTTATGTTTATATTCTAAATCATAAGATAATTTAGTGTTCACGTATTCAAGGTGAACAATGGAAGCATACAGTTATACAGTTGACTGAGACTAATAAACAGGTGTAAATAAGTTATAACATCACAGTCGCATTCAGTTAAAGTTACGGAGGCGTAAAAACAAATCAGGCAACAATACATTACCTAGACTGAAATGACAACACTCACAGTTAAAGTTAAACATGTAAATAGCATAACAGTTACTTCGAATGGCAAACCCGATGGGCAAATGGGCAGACAGGGCACGAAACAGGTAAATCAATGTCTCATTCATTCAAAAAGCGACAGTATAATCTCTTTCCGGCCCTGACAAATTTTGATGAATCGTGTGCTGCCATGGCAGGTGCTGCATCTCCACTAAAATTAGTATTTATTTTTTTCAAAATATAATGCATTAACTTTGATTATACCGATACTGAAACCACGTTTTTAAACCGTCTGTTTCTTACTTTTTTTTGAGATTAGTTACACAACATATTTGATTATAATTCTATTATTTGAAACATGACATAAATGTATCTCATATACAAATGTGCAGAATTGTATGGGCTCTCAAACAGAACAACTTTGTGTCTTTATATTTCAAAAAAAAGATAAATAGTAATTTACGTTTATTGAAAATACATTTTTTTATTTTAAAAGTTTTTTTTTTTAAAGTTTGAACTTCCTATAATATATCAACATTAGCCATCACTGACAAAATATCCATTCATATACAACATATACAAGTTGTATCATTTCTGTCAGTAAATAACGATTTAGTGTGCCTTTGAATCTTTGAAATGATATTGTGAAAAAAAAAGTCAGCAAGGAAAACTATATAAGTTGAGGTTACGGCACCATAATATATTATAACATTATTTTCCTATTTAAACATTTTGTTAATGTATTTCAAGTAAAAATTTCAATAGGCTCTCAGATAGATCCAATTTGTCTTTAATTAAAACACACAAAAATAAATAGTGCCCCACATATATTGCAAATACATTTAAAACAAAATATTTTTTGAAATGTTTGAACTGACCATAATATACATAATATATTTGTACAGGTCTGAAGCTCCTAACACTAATCCTCAGTAACAATATCAATGTATATTCAACAAATGTCAGTGTATCCATTTACATGAATATATAAGCTGTAGTGCTTGTTCTGAGAATAATCTTTGCTTACGATCACTGGAAGTATTTAATACATTAAGCTAAAATGTTGATATAAAGTTATAAAGATGCACACTTAAACTATGTATGGCATTAACCATTCATTTTAAATGCATTAATGCGGGAAAGGAAAATACAGCTGAACCAAAACTTTACAAGCGATGCCATGAGTATTTCTTATTTAAATCTCTCGATGCTTATCAGTCCATTTCTTCTGTTGCATGTTGAAATTCGGAAACGAACGTGTGCTGAATATCTACATGTACTGCATAGGCATGATCATTGGTCTGATCAAATATGACTCATTTCTAAGATCATGACGTCCAATTTTGATCGGACGGAAATGCAAACATTCCATACACGTGTAATTATTGATGAAATGTCGTCAATTATACATTAAACAGAAGCTGAACGAACGGTTACAAGTTAAGTCTCCTAACCAAGAGGTTGTTGCTTTGTAATAATGACAGACTGTCGAATTTTGATTTCTGTTTTATCAGTCAGACAATAACTGGTGGTTTACGTGCGTACTAATCCTACGCTACTAGTTAGTTAGTTAGTTGCCTATCGCAAACAAAGATGGCACCAGCTTCCGACATATTTATTCAGGTGTGACTGCGAATGACTGTACAGTTCGATTTGAGCGAGACAAACTCTTCCACACGCAGGGCACACATGAACAGCATTTTTTAGTTGGACAGTCTTGCATTTTTTTCCTTTCGAGCAGCTCGCTTTTCCTGCGCCTCCGTAATGGTCCTCTGCTGAGCGGTGCGAGCACCATGTGAGACGACAGTGCACCAGGTTAAGCGGTTTGGAGAAAGCAGCTCCAAGTCAGCAACTTCAATGGAGAAACATTTCAAAGAAACTTTTAGAGTGTCTTTGTATCATTTTATTTGTCCCCCATGCGAGCGCTGCTCTGTCATGTGCTCACCTTACAACAGTTGTTTAGGGAGGCGCTCATCTGACATGCAAACAACATGCCCTGTCCATCTGATCTAGGCTCTCTGCAGCAGCGTATGGCTGCCAGAGAACCTAGACCCACTGAGGACTTCAGAGTTGGGCACTCTGTCTTGCCAACCGATCCTAAGCAGTCTTGGCAGACAGTTTACATGGAAATGATAAAGTTTCCTGACATGCCTGCTATAGACTGTCCATGTTTCAGAAGGGTGTGTATATATATATATATATATATATATATATATATATATATATATATATATATATATATATATATATATATATAAATATATATATATATATATATATATATATATATATATATATACATTCATGTATGCATGTAAATGCACAGCCTGCGGCGTATCCTGAGCGTCCGCTTCATGATTACCTTCACAACGTGTATGTCTCTGCTAAAAGAGGCATTCTCCCAATCTCTGAAACAATGGACCGCTGCCTAGTTTCATTGTTCGATCATACCGTCCCGCTGGACCAGGAAACCACGATCCACAAGATACATCATAGGTCGCTCCTCAGCGGAAATCGACTTTCCCCGAACGACAGATGGAGCAGAGAGGCCGTTCAGCATTTGTTATCCGCCGCAAAACGTCTCCTGTCAAGGCTGGATCATGCATTGCGCTGAAGACTGAAACCATGCACGTACCTTATTGTAGTTAATTCACTGCCTTTTGTTCCTGTAGGTCAACTCAAATTATTTTCCCTCAACCGCCACACAACTTATTTTGATTGAATCTGAGCAGGACGACCAGAATGGACTTTCATCAACAATTTATGATCGTTCTTAGATCGTTCTGTGGAGCGGCGTAGCGCAGTGGTTAGCGCGCTGGCTTCGCATCTGAGTGGTCCTGGGTTTATTCTCCAGTTGAGGTGGTAATGTTTTTTTCAGACCGTAATGGCTCCCGGGTCGATCCAGCCTTAAATGGGTACCGGTTCAGTCCGGGAAGTAAAAGCGGCGAGGGAGTGGAGATGGCTACCGCCCTCATATAGCCAAGTTTTGAAATGTGAGAACGCTAACACCTCACACCCCTACGGCAGTAATGCTATGGGTTACTTTACTTTACTTTACTTAGGAAAATGTTTTGACCCTGCCATGTACAACTTTACACGAGAACACTTCTAACTGTAAATACGAAGCTTTTCCTGGTGAATATCCTTTGCAGAAAACCCTTTTACCAAAAGAGACGGGCAACTGCACACTGTTCTTGGCTGAGTGTGCCATCTAGCATCTGCTATCTACAGTAATCACAACGCTGGATGTTTCTACCACCTAATAACACGCCTAGAAACTATCGGCTGCAAAATTCCGTCATTCCATATCACTGTGTTACCTATTTTCTTACTTGGCCTTATATATATATACTCATTCAAATTATTTCTTCGTAGATCCATGGATGCCATTGTTTGTTTCTCGTATATGTATAGATCAAAGTGGTTTGTTTAATTTAAATCTCATTTTACTTTTGTTAGAACCTCAATGTATGAAGTGTGAGCTATTTTGCTTAAATGCTTTCTTAGCATTGATTTATGTTTTTTTTTTTTTTTATAAAGACTTTTTTGTTAAAATAGTAATCAAATAACATTCATCTGCTTAGGATAAATATATTTTATTTGGTTAGTTTGTCAATGTTCAGACAAACTTCCTTTATTGCTGCAATGCTCTTTATAACACAACGTAATGACACGAAAATGAACCTAAACCGAGAAAAAATTTAACTCAGGAGTCGGGGATCAGGCGTTAATTAACCCAAATGGTGTGCGAATTAAAATTATGAATTTGCAAATCGAAATATCAAAATTACACTTAACCTAACGAAACTAATGCAAAATAATGGTCTGTTTGCTTTCCTGTAAATCTTTTCAGCAAGTCAGCAACAGTATTCAAACAATATATTGAATTCAGCATCCATTGATACATAAGTAAAGCATACAATCAATGCCATTCAGCACACTGCGGGGTATATGTTAGCAACCAACAACTTCGAAGTCTGACTGTCCCTGGCCCTCGTCACCAACATATGTCACCACTGACCTACATCCCTCATGTTAGACTTCAGTTTTCTTCTCCAAATACCTTTTGGTCTGTCCATACTCCTGGTACAGTTTGGTTCTAGTACACTGTATGAAATTCAATGCCATCTGGTTTCTTTTCTCTTTGGAAGGTGTACGTTATCCAGCCCCAGCGTCATCTATGCATGTCGTGTTTCGTGTGTCTCATGTCGTTTGTCGTGTCCCACACATATATGTATAAATCCTTTTAGAATGTCGACTTTAGTGACATTAGCGTCCAATTCAAAACATGTACTGCATTCTGTGAAGGCAACACTTTCGAAAATGTGTACACGGTAAGTTTTCAAAGACCACGAAGTTGGCTGACATTATTTGTATCATTGCATCAGTGCATGTTCAGTAAGAACAATTATTACATTATATTCTTCAATTGAGAGCTCGTGGAATTGATATCTAAAACGAGGATGCTATATACTAAACATCAAATTTTGATTTTTAAGTGGGGGAATTGTATTGATTTATGTACATGGGAATCCAACCATATTTGGTTGTGTAAGTGACTTTTCAGCTTTGGTTAAAAAGCAGAATCCAACATATGAAACGGCCCATGGTAGGTATTATCCGTATGAATGCATAGTTTGTGAAGCAATTGAGACCTGAATTGGAGGCGGGCGTGATTGATGTAATCAAAATTGTCAATGCTATCAAACCGCACAAGTTAAACACGTGTCAAATTCCTCGTCTGTGAGGATGTAGAGCTGGACTATTTAGGCGTACATGTGCATATATAAGAGAAGTGGTTTTCATGTGAACATTTTCCGAATCTAGTGTGAGCTCTCAGGACTGAACATTTTCCTGGTGAACCTAAAATATGTCCATGCAGATAGGTTTGGAAATCTCCATTTGGCCTTCAAATTTCGCATATTTAGGTGATGTCTTTGAGCAAGTAAATTCATTGAATAAGGATTAACAGATTAACAACAAAAAAAGATTTCAGCAATTCAAACAAAGCCTATGTACTCAAATAGCAATTCTCTGATTACTTTCGAGAGGTTCATTTACATACTGTCAGTTGTGTTGTTAAACCCGTCAACAGTCATCTTGCTAATATACATGGAAAACCTGAACCTTTCACAGACACACATCTTGAACTTTGCTCCAGCAATGAAGCATGCATATAATTCCATAACAAGTCAAATATTTAACCCTTCCCGATTTAAACAAAAACTGCAAAGACTTTTAAAATTGCACAAAGGGAAACAACAAAGCCGTTGCCTTTTGCAACAACCTTCCAGTGAGGTCAAGGGATATATTCCCTTATTAACATGAAAATAAAGTGGACATATCATTTGGAGACTAATGACAGCATCTACTTTGCTATGATTTCAAAAAAGCACTAATAGGATGGTGTTTTGTCCCAAATAAATCACTGTTTTTTTCAAATTCTGAATGGTAAATGTTTTGAACGCAGCTCTTCAGTTTTTCAATTTTGTCAATTAAATGTGCATGTGAGCTTATCTAATCACATCATGTGTTGATTTTTTCAGCTGTTTATTTATTCTTGACATTTAGAGCAGTTCATTATTTATTGTAAGAGTAATTATTTTGTTGTTGTTTACGTTGAAGTCAAGCATAGTTGAAGTGAAGGCAGGTATATATCATTTAACCGAAATATATTGGAGAGCGTACAAACCTGCCATAGGTACATACGCCCAAGCACTGGTTTATGTGTCTTAATATCGCCGAGTTGACTACGGTCTGGTGTGGAATAGACGCACCTCCGCCAGTAGATACTAATGAGTCGAACACATCAAATTTAAAAAATATTTGTAAAAATGTTGGGGTATTGCCCATTTACAGTTCTTGTGTTACTCGTTTTGTCTGGTACACCTAAATTATTCTGACATCTTAGTCTTTTTCTAAATATTTTTTCTATATGAGTGTGTCACCTGGGCTGAGCTTTCTAGACTGTTGATTTCTGTAATATATAATCCGTATATTTAATACTACAAAGGGAAAGCATGTTGTTTAAAATCAACGTAGTATTTCGGTCTGGAGTACCAGGTTGGACAAAGGATGTAGTCAGATCATTACACCTTCTCATTAGTGGGTGTCTGCATGGGCTCTTAAAGTTGTAGGGCAACAAAGATGTCACCTTTCGTGACCCTTTGTTGTCACACAAAGACAACACTTGTCACGCCTATCTATATTTCTTTAAAACAATGCAGGACCTAAGACGACATTTGCGTCTGTTCGGCGCCTGAATGTAGAGAGAATGGCATTGTTCTATGTTCTACTGGGTCTATCTAAGTAAAATGAATCAGAGTTTTGCACATACTTTACATCAATCAGTAGAAGTGTTGAGCCTAAAAGTAATATCAGAATTAGACTAGTGGCTGACTAAATTAAGAACGTAAAAATTAATATAAATTTCTTATTATAACAAGAATAATTATATCCAGTTTGTATAACACCCGATTCCTGTAAACAATTACAAAACGATAGTTATGGATGTAGAGGAGAAACAAAAACTGCCAGACTGAAAAAGAAAGGAGAGGAACTACCCTAAGCTTCATATCGAAAAGCTACCCAAGCATGGACTGGACCCATGCATACACCGACGGTTCTGTAACAAACAATACACAGAACGGAGGGGCAGGAGCATTCCTGAACCTACCAAATGGCAAACAAATAACACTGTCATTCGCTACTGGTAAGTACACAAGCAATTTCAGAGCGGAGGCAGAGGCACTGAGTGCGGCAGTGGAAGAAATGGTGACACACAGTGAAAATGAAAGCCATATAGTCCTGCTTACAGATGCTCTCGCCGTAGTCACAGCGCTAGAAAGCCAGAAAAACACTGAGCTTAATGACTTAAGAGCAGCACTCTGCAAACTGTGCCAGCAGTCCGCACCAAAAAGGGTAGTGGTACAGTGGGTCCCATCACACTGCAACATCCAAGGCAACGAGGAGGCAGACAGACTGGCAAAAGAAGGTGCAAGACTACCACAAACAGATACTAGTATGACGTACGAAGAGTCAAAACGGCTTATCAAAGCCAGATACACGACCAAATGGGAAACCGAACATACTGGTTACACCAAAAACGATGCCTATTACCAGTTGAACCGAAGAGAGCAGGTCGTTGTCTTCAGACTTCGCACTGGCCACAATAGACTGAGGTACCACCTATTCAACAAATTGAAGATAGGTGGTACCGACGAATGCCCGTGCGGTACTGGTAAAATGACCGCTGAACATCTGCTGCAGAACTGCCCGACATACGAGGATCAGAGAGAGCAGATGTGGCCATCACCAGTGGAACTGTAAGACAAGCTGTATGGCAGTGGCGACAGCCTCAGGATGACCGCCGCTTAATCGAGAAAATAATGGTTACTGTCTGACTGCGTACGAAGAAGAAGAAGAAGAAGTTTACGCCTCTGACTCGCCGGACATTATTCAAGACCATCATTCAGCACAACAAAGTCTTCTCTAGGTGGGTACCTAAACATCTCACTTTCGACGTGAAAGAACGTCGCATAGATGTTTGAAACAACACTATTACGATGAAATGCACCTGAAGGAAATGTGGTTGAGAGTGGTGGTTAGGCTTCATTGTTGGCCAATGTCTTTTCCCATCTGTAGCATCGTGTGTGTTGTTGCAAAGGAGTCTGGCCAGTGCTTTTGTGATCCTCTTTGTGTTGACTTCTAGTCTGTGGGGTACTATATTGCTGTCGCTGTGCTCAATCGATAACCCATTTGTCGTAGTAAGTGATCCGCTTAACGAGGTTTGTACTTGTCTACATAAATAAGTGCATTTTCCACAAGGGACAATTGGCGCAAGCCATCTGGCTATGAAGTGTGATTCCGACCATGTGTCTCTAAAGGAAGGTTTGGGTTGCTCTGAATTTGAACTTCGTCTCTTATGTGGGTGACCATGTTTCCATTAGCGGCGTTCAAGTCAAACTGGGACTTTTTTTTGCAAGAGAACACAATTGTTTTAAATAGTCAAAATGCCATTTATGTTTCGATACAATCTCATGTCCAGATAAATAACATCCACTGGCTCCCCTTTATCTATGATTTTAGTAACCTCCTCCATGAATTCTAATATATTTGTTAAGCATGATCTCCCTCTAGTAAACCCATGCTGACTATTTATAATTAGATTAAATATGTATAAATGCATTACAATGTTTTCTTTGGTTATTGACTCTAACAATTTACATACTATGCTCGTTAAACTCACCGGTCTATAATTTGCTTGATCTGATTTTTTTCCTCTTTTGAATAAGGGGATCACTCCTGCATCTTTCCAATCCAGTGGAACAATCCATTTTGTAAGTGATTGAGAACATAATATAGCCAATGGTTTTGCTAGTTGGTCTCTAATTTCATACAGGAATTTTGGATGTATACCATCTTGACCTGGACATTTATTCACTTTCAACCCCTCCAATTTTTTAAAAACCATTTCCTCTGTAATACAGATTGATCTTAATCCCGCTGTATCCATGTCTCTTTGAAAAATATCTAAAGGCACTGGGATCTTGGAGCAGTCCTCTTTTGTGTAGACTGTGCCAAAGTACTGATTTAGCAGATTAGCTGCCTCCATATTCTCACTTATTATTTTCCCTTTACTGACTATGAGAGGGCCTACTTTGTCTTTCATTCTTTGTTTATTTCTAACATAAGAGAAGAAGCTTTTACTGTCAGTCTTGATCCTCTGATCAAGTTTTTTTTTCAAAGTCTATTTTTTGCTGTTTTATTCGCTTTCTGAGATATGTTCTGCTTGTCCAAATATTTTACATATGTTTCTTTTGATTTACCTGCCTCTATAGGGGGTAGGGCAGAAGTGTGTAAGGGATAGCACCTCACGGTGAGAGGCAGCCACATCCTTGATGGCCAGGATCCTATTTGGTTCCCCCACTTCTGTCTAGCTCAAGTATGGCTCCTAGAGTCTGCCTGTGTACGGCAGCGCCACCCCCCGGGCAACGGCTTTGGCTGGCCGGCTAAACTACGTGGGTGAAATGACAAGAAGGGGAGTCCACCCCTGACAAGTACACACAGCTGCTGGTGGAAGAGGCGGAAGATCGACCTGTGCGACAACGACTCTGAAAGCGGGAGCTGGAAACGCCTGGTATCGGGCTAAGGGCGCACCAGAGACCATAGTTGGTAAGCGGCCAGAACAACGTCCAGAAAGCAATGACAAACTACTGGATGTAAAATGCCAAGAAACCTATGACAGTCGAGAGAAACGAAACTCAAAGATCTGATGATGAGGCCCTCAGACCAGGCAGATCATCGACGCCAACTGGGGAAGAGGCCAATTTCAGAGTCAGTACAAGTAATAGAGATGCCGGCCTAAAGCCTGACTGCATTACAGTGGATAACTCTGAAATGGGACTAAAAACAAAACTAAGAATAGGCACCTGGAATGTCAGGAGCCTATACCAGGGCAAGTTATTCATGATCGGAAGAGAAATGAAGAGAACCAAGTTAGAGATTCTTGGAGTCTCTGAGCATAGATGGGCCGGACAAGGGCACTGTACCAGCTCCTCAGGAGAAACATTTATATACTCTGGGACGGACAAGGGTGGAAAAAGCGATGTCGGCTTTATTCTGTCAAAGAAGACAGCACCTTCACTACTGGGTTACAATCCAGTCAACGACCGCATAATTGTAATCAGACTAAAGAAAAAGACTAGAAATGTAAAAAATAATTCAAGTGTATGCACCAACATCAGCAGCAGACGATTGTGAAATGGATGATTTTTATAACACCTTGCAAGAAGCGATGGAAAAAGTTGAAAAAAGAGACATCTTGGTCATCATTGGAGATTTCAATGCGAAAGTCGGAGAGGATAGAGCCGAAGAGGAGAGAAGTGTTCGAGGACCTTTTGGTTTGGGACACAGAAATGAGCGAGGAGAAAGACTGGTTAAATTCTGCACGGAAAACAACCTCTCCATTGCCAACACCTTCTTCAAACAACATCCACGAAGACTGTACACGTGGACCTCCCCGGATGGCAACAGCAGAAACCAAATAGACTACATCCTAGTGCAACAAAGATGGAGATCAAATGTGCTGGCGACAAAAACACTGCCAGGAGCAGACTGCGATACGGACCACGAATTACTGTTTGCAGTTTTCCAAACAAGACTACGCAGGATCTACAAAGGTTGCCAGCCAATACGCTTCGATGTATCAGCAATACCTACTGAATACAACATCAAAGTAGAAAACAAATTTGAGGCGTTGCTTGCTATACAGGAAGAGATGACATCTGAGGAGTTGACATCGTAAGCAAGGGAGATTTTGATCTCGACAGCAAAAGAAATGATTCCAAAGATATTGCACAAGACACAGAGCTATATAACAGACGAAACACAGAAACTCATTGCAGAAAGGCAACAATTAAAACAAATGGGAAGTAAGGGGACCAACACAGCATATAAAAACTGAGAAAAGTCAGAAGAGAAATAAGAAAAGATAAAAGAAGATACATAGTAGAAACATGTAAGGATATAGAAAACCTACAACAACAAGGCAAAGAAAGAGATGCATTCAAAGCAATAAGAACACTGACAAGGGAATTCCGTCCGGTTCCACATGTCATAAATGACGAAGAGGATAACACACTAACAGAAACCAAAGACATACTGAATAGATGGAGAGAGTACTGCAGAACCATGTATGGAGACAGCACAAAGCGCTCAGTTACAATCCTACCAAAGGATGAGAAAGAACCTGAACCAACATTGGAAGAAGTACGCTCTGCAATTAAAAGCCTGAAAAAGGGAAAGTCCCCAGGATGCGATGATATCCCAGCAGAGCTAATACAAGCAGGAGGAGAGGCATGTGCTCGAGTCTACCACAAGCTGTGTAAACAGATATGGCACAGTGCAGAGTGGCCAGAAGCATGGAAGAAATCAATTTATATTCCCCTCCCCAAAAAAGGCAACCTGAAGTTGTGCTATCGCACCGAACTATCGCACTGATCAGCCATGCTAGCAAGATACTCCTGCGAATCCTATTAAGAAGGATAGAGAAAAGGTTTGAATCTGAAATTCACGTAGTCCAGGCAGGTTTTAGGAAAGACAGAGGGACCCGGGACCACATATTCAATTTAAGGAATATCTATGAAAAATGTAGAGAGTTTAATGTAGACCTGTACACATGTTTCATTGATTACAATAAGGCCTTCGACACGGTAAAACATCAAAATATGTGGAGAATCATGAAGGAAATGGGGTTTCCTTTGCATATAGTCCATCTCATTGAAACATTATACCAAGATCAACAAGCCGCTGTCCGAGTATCTGGGCAAACATCTGATTGGTTTGCAGTACAAAAGGGAGTCCGACAGGGATGTATACTCTCACCTTATCTGTACAACATATATGCGGAATGTATAATGAGAAATGTGCGAGAAGATGAGAACATTGAAAGTTTCGACCCATTTACGATTGGGGGGTACGAGATTCCAGAGTTACGATATGCAGATGACACAGTGATACTATCAAGAAGTGCGGAAGGGCTAGATCAGCTACTTTCAGCCGTTAATGGACATAGTAAAGATCAAAATCTGTTCATAAACATAAACAAAACAAAGATAATGACCACCGATAAAACACAATGTCAGCATACATTTACAGTGGGTGGTGAGGAAATAGATCAGGTTACACATTTTGAATATCTGGGCTCCAGAATCGACAAAAATGGTGACTGCTCGAAAGAAATCAGAAGAAGACTAGCTATGGCAATGCAGAGACTGAACAGCCTGAAGAAATTATGGCAGGGCACCAACAAAACGATAAAAGTAAAAGTCTTGAGAGCCTGTGTTTTTCCTGTGGCAGCTTATGGCTGTGAAGCATGGACGATTACCAAAACTTCTAGACAAAGAATCGAATCCTTCGAGTCAAAATGTTACAGAAAGATCCTCAGAATACCCTGGACAGAGAAAAGAACAAATGTAGACATTCGGCAAGAGTTGAGCATAGAGGAGAACTGGTTTATCAATTCCATTTTGGCTAGAAAATGCAAATACTTTGGTCACATCAAGAGACACAACGGTCTTGAGAGGACGGTGATGGAAGGTATGGTGCCAGGCAAAAGAGGAAGGGGTAGACCAAGAAGACGATGGCACCAAGATATCCAGGAGTGCCTGAGTATGACAGTAGCGGAAGCTGGAGTTTTGGCAAGGGAACGAGTTTCTTTCAGACAGACTGTGATGGGAGCGACGTTCTACAAAGGACATGCTACATGATGGGCCTCTATATATTTTTCCATGCTTTATTTTTTGCCCCTCTACATTTCACTACAAATCTAGTTATCCACTTTTTACGCTTGGGGTTTACCTCCCTACATGGAACACATTCCTCTTTTAGCGTTTCTAGAACTGTTTTAAAACTTTCCCACTCCTGTTCAACATTTGTTCCTACGACAATATCTTTCCAGATTATGTGGTTCGCTGCCTTTTTTATACTCTTAACATCTGCCTTAGAGTAGTCGTATATTCGCGTGTTTATGTTTACTTCTTTCCCTGCAATAAGATCCCAACGGATGATTTGATGGTCACTTGAGCCAAACAGTTCCCCAACGGTAACGTTTTCAATTATAGTTTCCTCTGTGGTAAAAACTAGGTAGAGTATGTTTTTGCCTCTGGTGGCTGCTTCTACATGTTGACTTAAAAAATTGTCAGTTATGCACTTAACAAAAGGTTGACTCTACAAGTGCCTCTGCCATATCCCATTTTATTTCTGGATAGTTGAAATCTCCCATTAATAATAATTTCCCCTCACTTGCATTTGCAATGCTACTAAACAGCTCCTCATCTTCCTCTTTTTGACTTGATGGACATATATAGCACACTCCAATCACTTTTGTTTCACCCCCACTTTCTATTTATCCCCATACACTTTCATTTTTTGTTACCAAATGATAAATAATCTTTGATCGTTATATTAACAGAATTTATACAGAATAATAAAACACCACCTCCTTTAGTCTTGTCTCCAATTATCCAAATTTCCTTAACATTGTATATCCCTCAATTTCAAGTTCACTATCTGCAATCTCCTCATATGTCCATGATTCTGATATCCCTATTATATCTGGTTTTTCTTCTTCTACATACAGTTCCAATTCTTCTCTTTTATTTACTATGCTTCTCACATTTTGATAAAAACATTTTTGTTTGTAATGTTGTTGGTTTTCCTCTTTTTGCTTCTGCTTTATCATTTTAGTGTTTGCTTTTCCACTATGTATTTCACACTTCCCTGACACCAACTTACCCCTTTGACTACATCCTCTATTGCACCCTATTGTAGGCCTATCTTTAGTCTCACACTTCATAGGCCTTACTAGTTCACCCTGACATAAGGGCAAACAAATGCCAGTAGAAATAAGCAGGTGGTTTTTATTTTTGCTTCTTTGGGGTGTACAAAAACCACCACAAGTAACACATGACCCCTGCCCCTCCGTTCTGTGTTGTGTTTGTTACAGAACCGTCGGTGTATGCATGGGTTCAGTCTATGCGTGGGTAGTTTTTCGTTATGTACCTCAGGGTTATGTCTCTTCTATCTTTTTTAGTCTGGCTGTTCTTGTTTCCAATACCTGGTATATTTTCTACCACCTCTGGAAATATATGCTTCCTCCAGGTAGGTTTGCGTACAGTAGGGATGGGCTTTGGTGTTGTTAATGTGTTCATATGGTCTTCGTTCATCTTTGCTTTGGCTATTTCTGCAAAGTTTCTTCGCTTTAGTTTCCCATTTCCAAAATTATTTAGTCTCATGCAATGAACTTCACTTCATCGTAGCTTGACTAAGTCCCTCTTTCCAGACCTTGTCAAATGCCTTTTCTAAATCCACAAAAACCGCCACTGTGTGTTTTTTCTCCTGGTAAGCATCTTCTATTTCTTGGGCTATGAGAGTGATTGATCTGATCCTCATTAGATCTGTGCTATCTGAAGCCTGCTTGCTGTGGAATTAGTATGTGTTTTTCTTCCAGATGGCACATCAGTCTAGTGTTTATCATACGCTCATCAGTTTTCCTACACAGCTCAGCAGACTGATAAGCCTGTATCCATTTGGATCTGTTCTATCTTTTTCTTTCTTTGGTACTGGTATAAGTACAGCGTCTTTCTATGCCTGAGGTACAATTCCCCTTTTCCAGCTTTGATTCAGGACTGATAGTAACTTTCTCTTTGCTGTTTGGCCCAACCCCATCAGCATTTTGTTTGTTACGCCATCTTTTCCGGGCGATTTCTTTTTCTTTAAAGTTCTCGGAACTATTTCGAAGTTGACAAGTTTGAATACATATTTAAGTACAATATATATTTATTCTAACATATTTCGGTTTCTTATTGGGCTACTCAAATATATATATATGGTACACGGCTAATTTCGGTGCAAAGAGCGTTGACAATATCCCACCAGCATACACGGACTTGGGTAGCTCTTTCTGCCTCTTCAGTTCCTTCTCACATTCTCCTCTCCACGTATGTTTCTGTCTACATCTGTTTTTCTCATACCTTGACGATTCCATGTAAAAGCCTCTCTGACTATGTTAATCAGTGCCTTCCCTACCGAATATCATTTCCAGGTACATTTTCATCGCTTAATTTGTTGTTGCAGTGGATGTTGTTAAATTCTACCCCACCCGTCTTCATTTTCTCACCTTGTTCTGCCACGATGTGCCCATTATCCTTCATAAACGAATAACTGGGGTCTGTGTGGTATATGGCCTTGGTCGTTCTCAGTGTCTCCACTCCATGCAGCAGCGTATAGTTGACACTGGCTTTGAATTTTCTAACTTTGGCTCGATTCTTAATTTCCCTAGATCTCCATAATTTGTTTAATTTCACGATTTCTCATCTTGCCTTTCTAATTGTGGTCTTCACCTCTGCATACCTATCTCCTGATATGTCAATTGTGCAAATAAGTAAAGGTATCAACGTCTTCCAACTGCTCTCCCTTTAGAATGATTGGTTCTATGCTGATAGTGTAGAAATTAAGGAGCTTGGTTTTCTTTATGTTAATACTCAGTCCCAATTTGGTAGATTGTTCTTTCATCCTATCAAGTTTCGTTTGGAGTAGGCCTTTAATGAGGGACAGTGAAACCAGATCATTTGCGTAGTCTAGACCCTTTAATTGTGACGATAATGTCTACTGAATTCCAGTTATTTTAATTTCGATCGATTATGTCATTATTCAATCTTCAGCCAATACGAACAGAAAAGGCGAGACCAGGCATCCTTCTCACACCCCTGTTTGCGCCCCTAAGCTGTCAGTCATTGTTTCTTCATGCACCACTCTACTAATTGAATCTTCGTGCACATTGTGTACGAGGTTCTCTGGTTTCCCATAGTGTTTCAGCAGTTGTCATTGGATACTTAGATTGAAACTTCCAAATGCCTTTCCGTATTCTTTAAAATGTGCGTTTATGGATGTTTGTTAATCTGGGGTAGTTGTCTCGCCGCAGCGACTCAATTTCATCCAGTGTTCGTAAAGCGATCTCAGTCCCGCCAGGCGGAGCGATAGCGCGGGCTTGCGGAAAACGCTCGCCTGCCTTTCCCCGTAGTGCGAATTGGGTGCGGTTTGTGGTAGTGGCTCCTCCACCGAGGTGCGCTAGTCTGGTCCGTATCAGGAAACGTGGTCCGTCCCTGGTGATTTATCTAAGGCTTATAGCAGAGCTCGACAGTACGTCTCGCTGGTGGTCCGACTCTCGCAAAGAGCTTGTGACCGGCAAATGGAAAGCAGGAATCGTTGCCTCGAGGCCCTGCGTTCTCTCCCTACGGAGAAGGGCAGGCCAAATTGTGTCTCTAGTCCCAGTGAAATTCGTCGCCGAGGTCGTTGGGATCCGTTCTGCACAGAGCGCTGCCATCCCTCCTCGAGCGAGCCCGGTCGGTCGGTCGTCTGGTGCGTGTGGGAGGCCCCTGTCAGGCGGTCCTAGGTCGACGGAGTGAGGGACGGGTGGAACAACCGTCCGTCCGTCCCGTCAGTCGGTCCCTGCGGCCGTCCCAGTGAGGCTTTTTACACACCCTTCCTCCGCCGACCGGTGTGCGCAGTACGTACGTCTCCGACAGATATCTGGTTGATCCTGCCAGTAGTCATATGCTTGTCTCAAAGATTAAGCCATGCATGTCTAAGTTCACACTGTCTCACGGTGAAACCGCGAATGGCTCATTAAATCAGTCGAGGTTCCTTAGATGACACGATCCTACTTGGATAACTGTGGCAATTCTAGAGCTAATACATGCTTACCAAGCTCCGACCCTCGCGGAAAGAGCGCTTTTATTAGTTCAAAACCAATCGTCGTTTCCCCTCGCGGGGTTGCGGCGTCCCCACTGGTGACTCTGGATAACTTTGTGCTGATCGCATGGCCTCATGTGCGGGCGACGCATCTTTCAAATGTCTGCCCTATCAAATGTCGATGGTACGTGACATGCCTACCATGTTTGTAACGGGTAACGGGGAATCAGGGTTCGATTCCGGAGAGGGAGCATGAGAAACGGCTACCACATCCAAGGAAGGCAGCAGGCGCGCAACTTACCCACTCCCGGCACGGGGAGGTAGTGACGAAAAATAACAATACGGGACTCTTTCGAGGCCCCGTAATTGGAATGAGCACACTTTAAACCCTTTAACGAGGATCTATTGGAGGGCAAGTCTGGTGCCAGCAGCCGCGGTAATTCCAGCTCCAATAACGTATATTAAAGTTGTTGCAGTTAAAAAGCTCGTAGTTGGATCTCAGGCGCAGGCGGGCGGTCCGGCTCGCACCGGTTCACTGCCCGTTGTCTCCTGCCCTACCGTCTGCCGGCTCTCTCCCACGGGTGCTCTTCGCTGAGCGTCCTGGGTGGCCGGCGCGTTTACTTTGAAAAATTAGAGTGTTCAAAGCAGGCCTCGGCTGCCTGAATAATGGTGCATGGAATAATGGAATAGGACCTCGGTTCTATTTTGTTGGTTTTCGGAACTGGAGGTAATGATTAACAGGGACAAACGGGGGCATTCGTATTGCGGCGTTAGAGGTGACATTCTTGGATCGCCGCAAGACGAGCTACTGCGAAAGCATTTGTCAAGAATGTTTTCATTAATCAAGAACGAAAGTCAGAGGCGCGAAGACGATCAGATACCGTCGTAGTTCTGACCATAAACGATGCCGACTAGCGATCCGCAGGAGTTGCTTCGATGACTCTGCGGGCAGCTTCCGGGAAACCAAAGTGTTTGGGTTCCGGGGGAAGTATGGTTGCAAAGCTGAAACTTAAAGGAATTGACGGAAGGGCACCACCAGGAGTGGAGCCTGCGGCTTAATTTGACTCAACACGGCCAACACTGAAATGATTGACATGCCGAGACCACTCTTCTGGAGTCTAATATGGAACTGGTGCTGGACTTAGACCCCCAGAAATCTGGGGTTATGTCCCCTGTGGCTCGGTTTTGTCTGCATCCAGTGTTTGATAAAGGAATTGACGGAAGAGCACTATCAGGAGTGGAGCCTGAGACCTAAGTTAACTTACCACGCCAATACTGCAGAATGACTACCAAAAAGTACACCTTAGTGGGGTCTAATAGAGAACATGTGCTGGAATTAGACCCTCGAAAATCTTTGGGGCTACCCTTTAAGAAACTTGATTGTCTCGCTAAGGGAATTGACGGAAGGGCACCACCAGGTGTGGAACCTGCGGCTTAATTTGACTGAACACGCCAATACTGTAGAACAACTGACAAATTGAGAGCACTGCCGTTTGGGTCTAATAATGAACGTACGCTGGTATTAGACTCACGGACGACAAGTCAGCTCAAATGAAAGAACGCTACGGAAATCGTGTTTAACTCCGCAGATTTCAAATACCTGGTCATTGACAAACAAAAGCCCTCAATAAATTCGTCTGACCAAATAGTGAACGGGTGCTGGAAATAGATCTGAAGACAGGTCAGTTTTACCCTACAAATGACAGGGCGTTGCTACGGAAAACCAGCTCAAATCGAGAGGAGCCGCAGACACTTTGGTTCACGTACCAGGCTGATAAGCCAAGGGCGCGAGGCTACCATGTGGGGGATTACGGCCGAACCCTTGAAAGCCGCAATCCCGCCCAAAATCTCAGCACCACTGCAATGGGAGGCTCCTACATGCTCGGGACCTGGGGCTTGCGCCCCAGCCCTATCAGGTAGAGCCACAGTAAGAGGTCCTTGCCGCCCGCAAATCAAAGCGGGCGGAAAACTGCTTGATACTCACCCTATACGGCGATGGGGTGCGAAAAACACCAACCAAAGACTTAGAACCTGGTCGGGGTGTCGAAAACAGTAGAGCAGCCACCACACTGTGAACTGTCAAGACTCAACCACTGACCATGAGAGTTGTCCGCACACCAGGCGATCAACATCTCTGTGACATTACCAGGCTTGTCCTCTGTCTAAATGCACTCCGGTTACGATATCTACCTCTGTACGTTATCAGCCATAACTATCATGCTGGACGCAGAAGAGATGCAGACCAGCGGACATTGCACACCTGCCCCACTGTGTCAACACCCCAGGTGGCGGGGAATGCTAGGCGTACCATCCCTGCATAGAAGCCAAGAAAATAAAGGGAAAAAGAGATACCCCACTCACATGCAAATGCTACGTTTCTGGCAGGACGTGACGATCCTGGGATACAGACACACTGGACTGCCTCTCTTCCGGGTAAACCAGTCCATCTCATATATCACATACCATCATTGCACCCTATAGACACGAGTAGTGAAGACTCGATAGTCTGGTAAGACAACTTCCATAGGAGAGAAAACTCTGATCGTAAACAACTGCTGCCTTGCAGATAGGCTGGGGACAGCCAAAGGCTAAGGAGGGCATCCCTACAGAAACGCCTGTTGAAATCGGATGCACGGGGCCGCAAGCCTAACAAAACAGTGCAACGTAAATCACAGTATGATGGCAGCACAACCTATTCGAAAAACGTATGGCGCTCATCCTGAGGAGACCCGCCAGGCAGCGATAGCGCCGGGCCCCACGCCACGAAGGGGCCCACCCTTGACTACTGGTGGTCACCCACCCATGTGTCGTGGAGTCAAGGCACATGGCTATGGGGAAACGACTATTGGCCAAAACTTCAAGACCCTCAGAATATTACAGTGGAATGCGGAGGGAGTCATTAACAAAAAACTTTCCCTAACACATCACCTGCATGAAGGTAAGATTGACGTGGCATGTATCCAGGAAACGCACCTCAACAATAACCATAAATTCTCAATCAGAGGATACCAGACTTTCCGTCTAGATAGAGAAGGCCACAAAGGAGGGGTCCTGATACTGACCAGAAACAGCATACCGAGTAGCGCGGTTACTGTCAATCACACCGGACAAGCAGAAATTGTAGGAGTTGACATAATGGCTCAAGAGACGAAGCTCCGCATTTTCAATCTGTACGGACCACCAAACAGAGACCTATCGCTCTCGAGTATGGAGGTCAGAGACTCCAACTGCATAGTGGTTGGAGATTTCAACAGCCACTCGGAGAGATGGGGATACTCTGACACAGACAGCAGAGGTGACGAAGTGGAAGATTGGGAGATAGATGCAAATCTCTCCCTAATCAATAGGCCGGAGGATAGCCCTAGCTTCTATTCAAGAACATGGCATACCACCTCGACTCCAGATTTGGCCTTCTCCACACAGGACATACACTATAAAATAGACCGCCAGGTGCTAAACCAACTGGCAGGTAGCGACCACAGGCCGATCAGGCTAACCATTGACATGGAAGTAGGCCCACAGGAAACAAAACCGCTCCCACGTTGGAATTACAAACGAGCCGACTGGGACAGATTTGCAATCCTGACAGATGGGCTGTGTGAAACCATCAACACACGAAACACCAAAATGAAGCCCATGGTAGAGAGCCTAAGCAAGGCAATAATGCAAGCCGCCACTGAAACCATCCCAAGAGGAGCTAGGAAAAACTATAAGCCCTACTGGAATGATGAGTTACAGAAAGTGGAAGATGCAGTAACAATTGCTAGGAACATGGCAGAACGAGAAAAATCCGTGGAGGCAAACATCGCCCTCAAAGCCGCCGCGGCGAAGTACAAACACACTCTCAAGCAAACAGCAAGAGAAAGTTGGAAAAATAAAACGGAAAGTCTAAACCTGGACAAAGAAGGGAACAAGCTATGGAAGCTAGTCAGAGCCATGAACGACGAAACCCCGTCAAATAAACAAATTACTATCAAGCAAGGCGAGAACTTGATCACAGGTAAGAAAGCCGCAAACGCCTTTGTCGATCACTATGCCAGAGCAAACCACATCGAGGTCCCTGCAGATAAGCATACAGACATTAGCGAAGAGCTAAAGGGGCACGAAAACATAAATACGGCTCCTGAAGAGCACATGATGGCCAAACTAACAATGCGCGAAATGGAAGAGGCTATGAGAACACTAAAGAGAAGGAAATCTCCCGGAAAAGACGGGATAACAAACGAAATGCTGATGGGGCTGGGCCAAACAGCGAAGAAAAAACTACTATCAGTCCTGAACCAAAGCTGGAAAAGGGGAATTGTACCACAGGCATGGAAAGATGCAATACTGGTACCAGTACCAAAAACAGGAAAGGACAAAACAGATCCGAATGGATACAGGCCCATAAGCCTACTGAGCTGTGTCGGCAAGCTGATGGAACGGATGATAAACACCAGACTGATGTGGCATCTGGAAGAAAAACGAATACTAATTCCACAGCAAGCCGGCTTTAGACAGCACAGATCCACTGAGGACCAGGTCATCCTCATAGCCCAAGAGATAGAAGATGCCTACCAGGCACAGAAACACACAGTAGCTGTTTGGGTGGATCTGGAAAAGGCATTTGACAAAGTCTGGAAGGATGGACTTAGAGTCAAGCTAAGAAGAAGTGATGTTTGTGGGAAGATGTACAAGTGGATCAACCACTACCTCAAACAAAGAACGGCCAGAGTCCAAGTACAAGGGCAGATGAGCAAAAAGGTGACACTCGAGCAGGGAGTACCCCAAGGGGGAGTACTGTCACCCACACTCTTCCTGGTATATATAAACGATATTACAGAGAATATACCAAGAAGAGTCCATAGCTCAATGTTTGCAGACGATCTGGCTATGTGGACCTCTGAAAAGAATCTCACCATAGCAAGAAATCGGATGCAAACGGCCCTAACATCGCTGGAAGAGTGGGCGAACTCATGGCTGGTCAAAATAAACGAGGAGAAAACCACGTGCACAATATTCTCGCTCTCATTAAAACCCCAAAGTACCAAACTAAGCCTAAATGGCAAAATCCTGCAGCCAAACGACAACCCAACCTATCTGGGAGTCACATTTGATCGGCGCATGACATGGAAAAGTCAGATTGAGAGAAACCGAATGAAAGCCAGAGAAAGAATGGCGATCATGAGGAAACTTGCTGGCACAAGCTGGGGAGCAGACGAAGGCATACTAAAGAAACTGTACACTGGAAGAGTGAGACCAGTTCTCGAGTATGGCATCGCGGCATGGACAACAGCAGCGAAGGCGAACTTCGATAAAGTTAACAAACTTCAAAACCAAGCCATAAGAATCATAACAGGTGGCATGAAGTCAACGCCAATTGTAGAACTTGAAAAGATTACAAAACTGCAATCCATGACCGACAGAAGAGACTGCAGAGCCCAGCTGCAGTCAGAGAAACTCCGAAGACTGACGGACCATCCAATGTACCAGAGGCTAAGCAATCTGGGAACTGGGAAACTAAAGCGGAGAAACTTTGCAGAAATAGCCAAAGCAAAGATGCACGAAGATCCCATAAACGCACTAACAACACCAAAACCCATCAATACTGTACGAAAACCTACTTGGAGGCAGGATATATTTCCAGAGGTGGTAGAAAATATACCAGGTATTGCAAACAAAAACTGCCAGACCGAAAAAGAAAGGAGAGACACTACCCTAAGCTTCATAACGAAAAGCTACCCAAGCATGGACTGGACCCATGCATACACCGACGGTTCTGTAACAAACACTACACAGAACGGAGGGGCAGGAGCATTCCTGAACCTACCAAATGGCAGAAAAATAACACTGTCATTCGCTACTGGTAAGTACACGAGCAATTTCAGAGCAGAGGCAGAGGCACTGAGGGCGGCAGTGGAAGAAATGGCAACACACAGTGAAAATGAGAGCCATATAGTCCTGCTGACAGATGCTCTCGAAGTAGTCACAGCGCTAAAAAGCCAGAAAAACACTGAGCTTAATGACTTAAGAGCAGCACTCTGCAAACTGTGCCAACAGTCCGCACCAAAAAGGGTAGTGGTACAGTGGGTTCCGTCACACTGCAACATCCAAGGCAACGAGGAGGCAGACAGACTGGCAAAAGAAGGTGCAAGGCTACCACAAACAGATACCAGTATGACGTACGAAGAGTCAAAACGGCTTATCAAAGCCAGGTACATGTCCAAATGGGAAACCGAACATACTGGTTACACCAAAAACGATGCCTATTACCAGTTGAACCGAAGAGAGCAGGTCGTTGTCTTCAGACTTCGCACTGGCCACAACAGACTGAGGTACCACCTCTTCAACAAATTGAAGATAGGGTGTACCGACGAATGCCCGTGCGGTACTGGTAAAATGACCACTGAACATCTGCTGCAGAACTGCCCGACATACGAGGATCAGAGAGAGCAGATGTGGCCATTGCCAGTGGAACTGCAAGACAAGCTCTATGGTAGTGGCGAGAGTCTCAGGATGACCGCCGCTTTTTTCGAAAAAATAATGGTTACTGTCTGACTGTGTACGCAGAAGAAGAAGAAGAAGAAGGATGTTTGTTATTCAATCCTTTGTTCCCCAATGATGCGTAGAGTAGCTGTGTCATCTGTATCTGGTGACACCTGACGAATTTTTGCTTGCTCCTTGTTGTTTGTCTACTTCAGTTTTTAATGTGCACACGACGATACTATTGAACATCTTGTCTGGCACTGACATCAATGTAACACCCCTATAATTACTGCAATCGGTCAGATCTTCCTACTTAGACAGTTTAATCAGAGCAATAGTTGATAGTTGTCCATCACAAGTGATGAAGACCACTCTCTTTGTTCAGCCGTGTGGACAGTCGTATCACTTGCTGTGTCCGCTGAAATGGGTGACTTGCGCGGTGATTCGGATTAAAGTGAGGAAGAAACTGCGCCTTTCGTCAACCTCACTCACAGAGCTTAAGCTAACTTTTGCCAGTTGAAAGATATTCATCGAGACGACGGGAGATAGCATAGGATGCAGATTTTGCCTCAGGGTTACCACCGAAGCCTTTCCGTAAACATGTAACTCGCAGGGTAGAAAGGTGGGAAGGCATCTAACGCAGTTTGTCGTGCCTTTTCGATAACCACAAGAGGTCGTATGGACAACACTCAGCGTGTGAGTGACTCTGGCATCTCTCCCCTGCTGTATTCAGCTCATCATAGTAGCATCTAAAATTCCCACACGCCATATTTGTGAAGGTGAACCGGCAGAAGTAACCTGTGAAATACTACACAGGTATAAGCGTAGCGCGATTCAGCCGGCGTCCAGACCAGGATAAACGGATGGAAGAAATCACAAAAAAAGAACGAAATAACAAGTACAGACGGAAAACAACTCCACGTTTCCGTGAACACAAGTGTAAGTCGTCGACTAGTGTTAATTCCAGGCAAATCCGTGGTCTGGCGGCATCCATAATGAATCAAAACAGTAGAGAAATGTAGACTCGCAGCCAGTTATGGCGCCATCTTTGCCAGATTCAATCAGAGCAATATGGTTAACCTTATCATCATAATTCTTTCACTCGCCCTTACTCTGTGGCCCATCTCAATAAGAACACATTTCTCAATATCACTTACTTACTATCATTTAGATAATCGTATTATAATGGTGTTATCTTTTTTCTCCGACTTATTCTTCGTACTTAACATTAACATTCAAAACACTAAAACATGTGAATAATAAAACCCCCCAAAAATACAATTGTTTTCACATCTAGTCATTTACAACATTATCAAAGCTAACTAAACTAACCATAACTAAATGTTTCCAACTCAGGAGATGTCAGCAGGAGATAGATAGAACCCTCCTATATGTATAACCGGTTCTGTTCTGTGCTTCTTATTTGATCTACAAATTTCACTTAATTGAATTTATGCAAATCATGTTCCACAATAGCTTAACTATCTAAATTCGTGGTCAACGGTGCACTCTGGCAGTTGGCGATAACGTTGTTCTCTGTCGGTCGTCGGTCTTGCGTTCTGGATCAAACGTTTCTGACTAAATTTGTGGATGTGCTCCCTCAGGAGTGTTTTGGTACACCTCACTTTAGACGGAGACTTCGGAATTGTATCTCAGGGTTCACCTCGCCTTTCGTCGGATACTTTGTTCTCAATCTGCCACTCGTAGTGATCAGATTTCTCGTTCGTGTCTCCGGGGGATACTGACTATTCTTTCCATTAGGCAAAAGTGCAATTCCTTCAGGAACATAACGGATAAGCCTCCGGGCCAGCCCACCTGGAATAAGTTGCCAGTCAAAATCTCATTGGTCACTGGCACATGAACTGTTACATCAGACGTCCTTCTTCCCACCCTGTGGGTACTCTCCCATGTCCACAAATGTTCTTGAATATTCATTACAATGTATCGGTGATCGTATGTATATTTGCCATTATAGTTTCTACTGCTATTCCATCTGATCCTGCCGCTTTTCCTTTCTTGAGTTTATATATGACCCTCTGGATTTTTATGTCACGTCGTGTGTTGCAGTCTAAGTTCAGGGTCTCCTCTGATGGTACGATGTTTGATGTTTCTTGTAGATTGTGATCTATTTAGATATTCTTTGAAATACTCATTATATCGTTCATGTTATTCCTCCGATGATGTAAATGTCCTTCCATCTCTATCTTTGATTGGTTATCCATTTTCGTTATTAATGAGTATAGTTTCGTCTGTCATCAGTGGCAACTTGTCAATATATTCTCCTTTTTTTCCTCTTATAAGCGTCTTATATCTGTTTGCCTGTAACATAATTATTTCTTTTCGCTTTTGCTTTGTTTATTCGCTTTCGGCAATTTTTGAGTGAAGCTCTATTCTTTTTCATTGCTTCTAATTTATGCAATCTGTTGTGATCCATAGTTTGTGGTTGATACTTTTGAACCTTTCAGTTTCTTCACATGTCTTATTACACATCTCTTTAGCTATTCCCACACACTATTAATGTCCATCTCATCATATATCTCTTGAAGCCTTTGATATCCATGATTTAGTTCTAAGCTATATTATGTATTTATTTCCTGGTCTCGTTTCAGAAGACCCTTCATTTCCCAAAACCGTTTGCTTTTGCTTTTTTGTCAATATTTCGTAACCACTTTTGTTTTTAATAGTTGTTGGTGGTCAGCTCTAATTTAAGAGATTCTACTCTAGCTGAGTTGTCCGTGTTTAGTCTATGCCCTTCACCATGACCTATGCAACTAAGAAACCCTTATGAAAGCTGTCGCTTCCCTAGCTTATCTTCTAGAATAATTCATACATGCAAGCTCCCTCATAATGTTAAGATATTGCCAATGGCAAAAGCTGCCGATTCTGACTCCACTGCGGCAGAGATTTATCAAGCGGAGGGTTTGTTCTTCACCGGGAACTGTCTACACTGCTTCGTTATATTTGGAATGCCGAGACAGCCCCGAAGGAGATGGCAGATGCCACAATTGTACACCTGCACAAACAAAAAGGCAATCATCAATACTGTGAATACCACAGGAATATCTCCCTGCTGCAAATCGCAGCAATTGAGTCCTGCTCAACTGTCTAACTGGACATCTTGAGCATGGATTCCTCCCAGAGAGTCAATGTGATTTTTATGCGGGCGTGGGGCGGTTGACAGGATAGATGCAGCACGTTAACTGCAAGAAAAATGTCAAGAACAGAATTGTGACCTGCACTCAATTTTTGTCGATCTGACCAAAGCTTTTGACACCGTAAATAGGAATGGACTCGAACAAATTATATCGAAGTTTAACTACCCCTGCAAAACTCACTGCGATTGCTCGACATTTTCATTATACCATGATTGCTCGTGTATTACGGGAAGAAGAATTGTCTGCATCCTACCCAGTTACCTGTGATGTCAAAAAGAGTAGTGTGCTGCCACCGACACTCTTTAGCACGGTCTTTGCAGCAATGCGCACTGATGGTGTACATGGGGCTGCTACTGACGTCCATTTCAGGTACAGAACGCAGGATGAACTGTTCATCTCGAGTCGACTTAAATCCTACACCAAGATGAGCGAAGCCACGATCTTGGATGTCCTGTTAGCGGACGATTGCGCCCTCAATACTTGCTCAAATAAAAGATATACAATCCATCGTGACATAGTTTTCGTTAGCGTGCAGTCACTTTGATATCACTATCAACACTAGGAAAACAGAGGTACTCTGCAATCGTGCTCCTGGGAAGCCGTCCATAGAACCTAAAATTACTTATCGAACCAAAGTATCTAAGGGCGGTCGCTAGCTTCACATACCCAGACAGTACTCTCACTAAAGACCAATATCGACTAGCATGTCAATCTTAGAATTGGTAAGGTGAGCTTTGTGTCTGAGAGGCTGCAAGCAAAAGTTTGAAGCCGACAAGGCATCAGTGTCGTCACCAAGATAAAGGTATATCCTTTTGTGGTATTGTTCATTTTGCTGCATCCCTGTGAGACATAGACAGTGTATAGCAGAAATAACAGACATCTCCTTCGTTTTTACTTCAGGTGTCTGCGTAAATCACTATGGATCAGAAAGTAGGAAAAAGTGCCAAACTTATTGACAAAACTAACATGTTGAGCACCCATACACTTCTGAAAATAGCTCAGCTAAGATACGTTGTTCGCATGCCAGGTGAGCGCAACCCCAAGCAGCTGTTATACGGTGCGTTCACAGCATGCACTCGATCCCCAAGGGGGTGGGGGGAGTGGGGGGCAGAACGAATGTTCCAAAGTCTTCTTGAAAATCATCTGGAAATCTTCAATATTGATGTCACCTCCTGTAGAATGTTTGTACAAAACCGTCCAACCTTTCTCAGTGGCATCACCAATGTTGCTCATATCGCAGAGAGTATAGATATCACGAAGTCTCAGCTAAAGCGTGATGCTTGCGTAATAGCAGCACGCTCGACGTTTCTACAGCCGGCTCCCCACACATGTGTCCTGAATGTGACAGAATATGCCGTTCCAGTATTAATGTTCACAGCCATAGGGGAACACATTTCCCAGTAATAATATGATTTTGTTGCCATTGTCGCTTGCGATGGGCAACTATTATTATTACTATTATTATAAATACCCGATTCTACACCCCCCCCCCCCCCACACCCACACACACACACACACACGCACACGCGCACGCACCACGCACACACACACACTAGAAAGTCATTAAGTAACAGCAATTTCATTATAACCTGGATCAATATTATTTCAGGACACAACATGGGCCTTTAGCAATACTCCATGAAGCAATTGTGACGAGCGAGGAGAATACACATGCTCAGTATAGCGTACAATACGGCTCTGTTGTTTTACACCGTTGAAGAACAGTGAAGCGTTATTTGTTTTGTTTTTTTGTTTTTGCCAGAGGTAGTGAAATCTTCTGAAATGTACCTACAAATAACGGCTCAGTATAGAGACAGTTGTCAGATCCAGAGAATAGTGTATGAATGGGTAGAACATTTTCAAAACGGAAATCAAAATGGCATTGATGAGCCCCGGAGTTGGAAACCCAGCAAAAGTACCAACTGACACAATGTAACAGTAGATCGATCAGCTAGTCCGTGGTAACAGAGGGAATCACTATTAATGAAATTGCAGCAGATTTTAACATGAGACACGGCGCTGCGCACTCAATTGTCCATGATTGCCTTGGTTATAGGACATTTTGTAGCAGATGTGTCCCAAGGCAGCAGACAATGAGGTGATGGAAGAGGTGGAAAATGTGTTTAGAATCACACAAAAAGACATTTCTTCTAGAGGGCATCACTTAGCTACTGGACAAAGTGTCTTGCGAAGTAAGCGCATTTGTCAAAAAAATAAAATAACACATTTTTGGTATGCACTTTTGTAAACATGTTATCAATACAGTTACGGCTATTTAATACATGACCTTCATGCGTGTGTGTGCATTTTTCGAAATTATCACATTACCATCCGCGTCAATCCGTCAAATATGCAAAATTCGTGGAAGCCAATAATATTATTTATGTATCCCGATCTATTGCAGTGCTGTACCAGTGAGGACCTAGATCTTTTTTGTTAGTACAGCCCCCCCCCCCCCTCTTCCCCATTGCATAAGTGGAAGGTCTCGTGGACGTGTACAGTGGGCACTAAAACGATATTCTACGTGCCCATCTGTTGACAGTACATATCAGCCTAGCGATATTTGGGTTATATCGCTGCTTCCAGGTCGTCCTGAAACAAAACATGATTTTGAATTTTTTTCGTTTTGAAATTAAATCTCTTATAGAAATATATAGTCAACTTCCTTCCATTTTTCTCTGAGTTACTCGGAGCAGAGCTGAACAGCAGATGTTGTGCGTAAGTTTCGCACTTCGCATCTGTAAATCATTGCTGACACGACAGCGTAATTAAAAGTGTGTGCACTTGCAGCGGTGTCTTTCATCTGCTGAAGTATTGACTGAACGACGTTGCAGTAATACCAAGTGGCGTTTCGTGGTCTAGATAGTTTGCTGTAAATTTTGTGATGGACATTTTCGATGGTTTCCCCTCCAAGCTTGATATCTTGCTTTGAGCTATAGGAGCTTCGAATGCATAGTGTTTTATTTTGATTTATTTTCAAACCAAAATCTTTGCTGGCGAAATGGTAGTCGTTAAAGGATTGTTGGGCTTCATCAGTGGTGTGAAACTTGAGCACGATGTCATCTCAAAAGTGTAAAGGGATGAGCCACTAACCATCTATATTTACACATGTCGATACAAATTGAATAGTAAGAATATCTCTACGAGCCGTTGTAAATAGCTGTACGAAGATTGTGACCCACCACTGTCGGACTCATCTTTCTTTTGGAATATATACTGGACAGCGGTATAGCGTGAAGGCTGAATTGCAGTTTTTGATTTTCTCGATTAGGTTTGGTATACGTTGCAGAGATACCTTGATTTATGAGTACATTTACCATAGTATTGATCTCGATAATGTCAAATGTTTTTATTGTAATCGACAATGACAAAACATAAGGGTATACGCAGTTCGCTTGCCCTCTCCGTCAGTTTATTGTTTGTGTCGGTGTGGTCAATAGAGGAGTACGCTTTGATGTGTATCGGATTGCCTATCAACTCTATTTGAATTAACTCTATTGAAAGTTTTGATGTGCATCGGGTTGCCTGCCAATTCTGTTGTAATTGACTCTAGTGAACGTTTTGCTTATTAATTGCATATTTTATAGCCATATCTGGCTGGCCCCAAACATGTTAGAGAATAGTATCTGGAAAAATGTTCCAATGGCAAGAGAAATGGTCGAGGAACACGTCCAGCCATCTTCGCAGATACCTAGACATTGTTCGTTATGAACACAGCTTAAACAAAACATCCTGAAAAAAGGAGCACGGCATTCTCCAAACTAGAATAAAAAGGTGAATATCGACTATGTATTGTGCTAGGAAACCAAGATCATAACAAATTTGGAAGTTCTACATCGTCTGGACATAGACAGTGTCCACGGGCTGATGAGAGCCTTAATAGCCCTGCACTGTCACCTTAAAAATAAGAAATACAGAACGATAACGATGATAATTGGTACCTAGAATGTAGGTCAACTCAATCAGCAAGATTGACTAATCTCTAGTTCCGCATCATAGCACTTGGACAAGCTTGTTGAGCAATTCAATAAATTCGTTGAAGCTACAAATGTTCCAAAATCCAAACAGTTAACAAGTATTGAAGAACAGAGACAGAAAGTTAGTAAACATGTGAAGGCGACTGAAGACAAGAGCAGTATTTGACAAAATCGAAATATGCGAAGTAAATAAAAATACCGTCACCAGATGAAGAACGAATATGAGCAGCATCGACTAACCAAAGCCACCGAAGCAGGAACAGCCTCCAAAAGTGCGGCAAAACTAAATTATACAACAGAAAAGATGTCTCCATAAAGCACTAACAAGGGACGACAACACCATCATAACAGAGAGACGCAACATAAAAGCAGAATGCAGACAATACTACACTGACATTTATTCATCAACGGCTGATCTTGTAATTCAGGAACAAGGTCCCAAGCAATTTTATACTAAACTGCATGTCAGATGAAAATGATTTTTCGCATGCAACCTTAGAATTTCCATGACGCTAAAACATTGATATTATTTAGTCCATAGATGTTAAGACATTGCACATCGGTGAATTATTTTGATCTTTTAGCACCATTGCAAAGAAATGTCATTAAATTTAAGATTTTACAGTGCGCAGCTTAATTTCTCGTCACATTTTGTTCAAAGGCGTATCTCCTTAATGTCTTGGTAGATCAATTGATTGTGTTTGTTGCCATTTATGTACAATAGTAAAAATGGCACCAATATCCTTCAGTCCTTCAGTTAGTACAGCCCTTCTGTCACCCTTAGACCACCAAGGATGTATTAACTGCTCAGTTAATTGTTATGTTGTGTAAAGCATTTGAATATTGAAATGTATTTGGAGCCATTGTATGTACAGATAATTGTTTTGATAAACATACGCTAATTTATCCAAGTCTGCTAATCAGTATGTCCACAAAAGATGATATTAACATCCAAATCTGTCGATTCAAAGAGATTAATAATTGTTACTGGCTGGACAAATTATAATTCACTTCGTTGCCATTATTATACTTCTTTCCAGAGCACATGTTCTACATCCTTCTTCCAGAACTGAATGTCTATTTTTGAAAGGTACTCGCATGTCAGCACTTTAACACCACACATTTTAAATGTTCCGTTCTGTTTGGAAACTTATCTTTTGACTTTATTTGACACAAGCTCTATACGGTTTAGATGCGCATGATTTGCAGTAAGTCGCAGAGAAGTTTGACCGTACTCTTCAATGGTTTTGTCAATTCGATTCACTTTTTTGTTATTTGTCTTCCTAACAAGCTGCAACAACTCTGGTTTCAAATACGTTTCTTCGAAATGCTCATTTTTTTTATTATCTAGCAATGTCCTAATTTGAGCTTTTAGAATGTATGTAGTTGGCACTTTCTTGTCCCCTGATACTGTATGTGATAGGATGCATTATCCATTACTAGGTATGACGGTCTGTCCAGAATTGGAAGCAGTTCATTCGTCGTGCAGGACCTGACAATTTGTCCAAGCATTTTAGTGTGGTAGTCTCTAACGTCATTACTTTATGTTTGGAAAATAAGTTCAGCGTCATGGACAAGTCCGTTTTCAGGCTTGCGTTAGTATAATGCGCTGCTCTTTGCTGCTTGGAATGTGTCTTTTCTGAGTATTTACCCAGGATTCATCCAAGGATGCTATAGCATAGACTTGCCTACGTCGTTGACCTATCTGTATCAGGTATTTGTTTCGGGTAGCAATCACATGTGACTTCTCATATATAATATTCCTGCCGCCTTATATTTTTATGAATGTACAGCCGGCGGCTCTTACAATTTTCCAAAGAGCACTTTTGGAATACTCAAAACTTCAGTCGGATTGGAATGTTATTTTTAGTTTCAGCAGAGAAACAAATTTATTTTCGTCAACAGTTTCAATATCTCCCGTTTTATGACATCTCTATCGAAATTGTCTAATATATTCCTACCTTGCTTGATTTGAGACCAAGCGCCAGTTGCGTTCGTTCCATGGGTCATGAATAGCACAATATAAATTTCCCATCTCAGATTCCCTGCAGAAAAACTTTTATAGCAAAACGGTATTCTTCTGCATTCTTATAAATGTTCACTTCAAACTCATTTTGAAATTATTTCAATGTAACTTTTGAAAAAGCAACCATATGTCACAATAACGACATCACAAACTATGATATCGAGAAACACCTAAAACTGAACAACAGTTTCGAATGAATGGCCTTGGTTATTTTCCGTTTTTGACAAAATGTCTAATTGCGGCACGAGATCTTCAGGAATGTTGTTTTAACTCAGTGTGTGTGAATCTCAAAACATCTTTTTTGAAACAGCACGACTGAGTACCGTATACATGTTTAAATGATGTCCAATTCAGTGAGTTTGTTTTTAATATAGCCTAATGAACACATTTTTCAAAATACATCTTTCAAAATACATCAAATTTCTCAGAGAAAAAACAAATAATATTTACTCAACGTCATGAAAATTATAAGGTTGTATGCGAAAATCCATTTGGATCTAATGTGCAGTTTAGTGGAAATTGCTTCAGACCTTTTTTATTTAAAAGACGTATAGCAGTTCAGCTGATTAAGCTGTTTCCTGAATGTGTCGCATCAGTACAAATTCCTGACTAGATGAAATCCTCAAAGAATGTTCTAGTTAACAAAAAGGGAAATACACCCCTTCTTTAGAACTATCGACCATGTCCGTTACCGATAATATATATATATATATATATATATATATATATATATATATATATATATATATACAATATCCAGGTTTTTAAAATATATTTATCAGTGTGATTTATTCGTTGTTCAAAATATGACTCCATTCGGATATTCCCAGCTGTTTCTGACTAATGAAAGGTCATGCGATGAAGCTTTCTCTCACATGCGTTTGCAAATGATATGGTGTACCTTTAGCAGACTGCAGGCCGTCTGACACAGCCAAACTTGTCAAACTGTGAACAAAATATTTTTTGAAATTTTTTTTCTCTAAGTACGGAGACCCTACTAATAGCCATTTTTATACTGCTGCATTCGACGCGTCCATCTACACACGCTTTTTGCCGGTAAAAGTATCGTATGTTTGATTACAAATGGCTTTTAAACCATATTTTTTTTTTCGCCGATTGGAGCAGGCTGACTTTTTGGGGAAAGGTGAAGTAGGTTGTTGGGAAGGATCTTTATCTGGTAGATCTGTTTATTTTATTTATTTAGATGAAAGAACTACGCTTGAATTGGAAACTAACAGTTGTGTCGATATTGTAAACACAGTATCGATTCTTTGTTATGGTTTCTATGGTTTTCTATCGGAGCGACTTGGCTTAGCCGGGAAAGTCCAAATATTAAAATGTTTCCAACAAATTTCACATTCAATTTCTTGTATCTCAGAAACTAACAAACACACAACAAATACAATAACATCAACAACTTATTTATTCGTTTATGTCTCTAAACACAAGAAAATCATATTTATTGACCAACAGAGCAATTAACATTTTTAAAAGTTGCAAAATTGAAAGTTGCGAAAAATTTTCAGAAAATATTGGCGGTGTGGTCTTCGAATGTATCCACCATCCACGTGGCCGTCGTGGTGCCACGGAACAAAACTGGCTTTAGTTAAAGTAGGTAGCTACGGTATTCTCACATGGGTCAAATGTATTCTGTTAGCTGTAGATTACATCAGATTTCATCTTAAATGAAGTTGGCGGACCAGTTCACTTTTTACTGCCTTGATTGAATCCTATCTCGTGTTGTAGAATTATTGTTTCATTGACTATCCATCGACAACCTGGGCTTAGGTGTGCATTTTGTAAATTATATATATATATATATATATATATATATATATATATATATATATACACACATGTTTTAGGATCACAGTAGTAAATACCACGTTGTCATTCTAATGAGATAACCAAAAACGATAACATTTTTTTATAGAAGTTACGTTCCTGTTAACAACGAAAACCGTTGAACACTATATAAGGTAACTGCTTCTACAGAACTGGCCAAAGATGGATAACCAAATCTCTATACATCCAATAGATTATATTGTGGTCGCTCTTATTCTGTGCATCTCTTTAGCTATAGGCTTTCTGTTTGCGGTCAAGGATTTCAGGAATGTTAACAGAGATGAATATTTACTTGGCGGAAGGAGAATGCTCATGGTTCCTGTTGCCTTGTCTATATTTGCTACTTTTACGGTAAGTATGCTATTCTAAATTTGATAATTTGGGAATATGGACAAGAAAATGACACTAATATATTTATCCATACTAGAATGATGTAAAATAGAAGAATAACATGTAAGAGGCTTCATGATTAAAAAAATGCAATTGACAAGGTGTGAATTAACAGACCAACAAATGAGTTTTGCATGAAAATAAATACATGGAAGACACAGACTACGGTAATAGACGAGCAATAAAGGCATATCAATGGATATATAATTCTGTAATTATACAAATGTTCAACTTTAGGGCTGAGAGGAAGAATAACGTTTGGTCACGCAAAATATACTGATCAGACAGCTATTGGTCCTTTTGAAGATCTGTTCACAACTTTCAAAAGACGAAAGATAGCCTGGTGCGGGCACGTCGCGAGGTCCAACGGAATTCCCATCTCGATACTCTCTGGACCCGTACCGGGACAGAGAGGGCGAGGACGTCCAAGGAAGAGATGGGTGGACAACATCGCTGAGTGGTCAGGCCTGCGTCACGGTGAGATACGTCAGGCGGCGACAGACAGAGAGAGCTGGCGTGGGATTTTCATGTCTTCATGTGTGCCCTAACGACCTGATGAGTTACGGGATGAACTGAACTGAACTGAAGACATGTTAGTCAGGGTCAGGCAAATCGCATACTGGTCAAGACCCTCAACTCGGTTTCCTAGTCGACCTCACTTGAAACGAGCTGTTTTCATGGCAGCCTGGTACCAAATACATCGTCATAATCCCCGCAGTAGTGAGTTACACACTGTGAAGCCAAGCTTTGCACAACTTCCTGGAGAACCCCGGTCCACCTTCTTCAGCACGCTAGCCATGTAAGGGAAGCTACTTCATCCTGCTATTTAATGTTCTTTTCAGGGAGCAGAACGAAGTAAACTTACTCATTGTGGACATTCAACAACAACAACATATTTGGGGCACTCAGTGATAGCAGATACCCGCAAAAAAAAAATACATTAAGATCAGGAATGCATTGACAAGAATAGACACGAGAAAACCATAAATTGTTACCTCCAAGGAATATCATGATATAACTGAGGAAACGGATAACCACTAGTCATCTATGGTCAATTGCACTGTATGTGGCAGAACTATGGACTCTAGCAAATAGAGAAGAACATATCTAAGACAACCTTACAACCAGTCTCACGATGTGTCAACCAGAAGAAAGGTTTACAGGAAGAGACATGCTCAGACAACCTTACAGTCAGTCTTTGAACATCAACCAGAGGATATGATCAAAGAGAGAGTCATGCTCAAACAACTTTACAACCAGTCTTAGGACTGATCAACCAGAGGATAAGGTCAAATGGAGACATATACTCAGACAACCTTACAACCAGATGAGAATAATGATGATTATGGGTGAGATACACATGCGTGCTGTTTAGATCATACTTTATGGGGCAAAAGTGATAATTGTTCTATCGGATAATATCAATTCATCAGACAATTGTTGGATAATTTAATATAAATTAAATTTGTAAAGCTGTACTATACTATCTTGAATTCAACCCTGTCATATTTATATTTATATGAAACATACAAACATAATTAATACTTGCCTATTGCAAGCGAAGATGGCGACAGCATTGGACGATTGCTGCAAAATATGTTTTCTGATGACTTTAAAGACCAATTCCTTGAACGGCACAGCCTGCCACAGTCAGATGACACATGCGTTGCGCCAGCAGTGAAATAGTTGTAAGTATTGCTATTTCGAGCAGCATACTTTCTCTGAGACTCCACGATGGAAGTACTTTCTGCGATCTGAGCGCCTGTGGTGGTACGGTAGTGTGCAAGCATCTCCCATCAGATGCCATCAATATTGAAGCATTTCATGGACACTTTAAAAGCGTCTCTGAAGCGTTTATTTTGGCCTTCATGTGAACGTCTGTCTATTTTGAGCTCACCTTATAACAGCTCCTTGTCGATGCATTTATCTGCAACAAAATAATTAATAGCTACGCCATTTGTCACCGAAGTTAATTGTAGCGTCTGGTCAGGTAATGTACAACTTATTATCCATTAATGACGTACGTCGTAAATTTCTACAAATATTATCACTTTAAACTTTCAGTCGGGCGTTTCATTGGTCGGTGCAGTTACAGACTACTACATATACGGTTCGATGGCTAGTATGGGATATCTAGGAATGGGAGTCAGTTACATATTTGCAATATATACTATTGTCCCTCTCCTGCATCCTCTGCGTCTGTCAAGTCTATATATCTACCTGGAGCTGAGATTCGACTCCACCGTTTTACGGTTGCTTGCTGTGACGGTTGGAATGTGTCAGACATTGTGTTATATGGCTGTAGCTCTTCTCTCACCAGCGCTGGCGTTGCAGGTAAGTTATGCTTTCCTTGATATTGTTCAATGACAATGGCAGCCATATTGTTATCACTAGCATTGCTGTCCTTGATAATGGTAGCACTAAAGCACATACAGCTGTTGCGAAATAAATGCTATTTACTTTATTGTTTGAGTTCTTAGTTTTTGTAAGTTGGGGTAATACAATTATGGATTCGATGAGAAGACATGTTATATAATAAATAATTCATTGACTTGTTCAGTCCTACATTACACATTAAATAATGTATTATTCCATAATTATGGCAATGAACTCGGAGGGTGGAGAATGGGATAATACCAAAGGATCTTCTCTATGGAGAATAACAGTTGGAAATAAGACTTCTAGGCCGTCACTACATCCCTTCATTGATGTATGTAGCGGATATGAATGATGCGGGTATGGATTTGGAATCATGGGAACATAACGCCATGAATCGTGTTACATGGAGGGGCAAGATTAAGCGTTGTATACATCGATGATACTAATTGCGGATAGGCTAAGGACTCCCCCTTTGAAAAGACACGCTCCACCGCAAGTCCTTATTTTCTTTGCACACGCTGTAGATGACTCTTCTGTGTTCGGATTGGTTTTACGATCTACATCCGTTATCTTCAAGGACTGTTGTTAACACCATTTTTTTTTTAAAATACGACTTACTATCGTCTAGCCATAAAGAAAAAGCCAATGAATGAGATACGCATATTATAGAGATCGGTTCACAGTTACACAAAAATTGACATCTCTTTTTTCTGTTGTAGACAGCGGGTGGAATGCCACTGTGGATGTCTGTTGGGGTGGTCGGAATTATTGCTACAGTGTACACAGCAATCGGTGGTATCAAAAGTGTGATATGGACAGATGCATTTCAGAGTGTTATTGTGTTGGGAGGTCTTCTTACAATTATCATAAAAGGTATGTCTGTTTGTATTATCGGTTTGTTAGTATGTAACGTGCAGTGTTTGTTTGGTCTAGTCCGGTCTTGTCTGATCCAGTTGTACCGTCAGAAGCGTGGCGAGCATTAGTTTTTGTCCAGGTCCAGACCTGATGCTCAAGTAGTGATCCCATGACGATCTAGAATATCTGCAACGTTTCTATCCTTCTAAGTCTTGGTCTGCTACGTTTGCAGAAACCCGATTGCCGTCGGTTATAGGCGAAAATAGGTAGGTGTAAAGGTTGCATTCTCATTACGTCGCCTAACCACTTTATTCTTTATTCGTCAATGTATCATTTTCATTAGGTGGGCCAACCACTTGGTTCTCTATTCGTCAATGCATCCTTCTCGTTAGGTGGGCCACCTACTTGATTCTCTATTCGTAAATGTATCATTCTCATTAGGTGGCTTACAACTTGATTCTCTATTTATCAATTTATTATTCTCATTAGGTGGCTTACAACTTGATTCTCTATTTATCAATTTATTATTCTCATTAGGTGGCTTACAACTTGATTCTCTATTGATCAAATGTATTCAGTGTAGGGTCTTGCTACAATAATGTTTCGCACCTTTTCATTGCACATTCTGGTTCTCCTAATTAAGTTGACGGTTTTCCGGAGGCATCTCATTTCACATGTCGTGATCCTTCTCGAGAGATTTTGTTAAAGTCCACGTTTAGCACTGGTAACAACGCGTTTGCATGAATACACCGTTGATCAACGTTGTAGGTGAGGGTATGTTGATATATATATATATATATAAATGACCTGTTTCGTATATGCAGACGGTCATGAAGCAGGTATGTGTTTTTCTCACTAGACGGGTATTTTCTCATTTTGATCTATACAATTATTTTCGAATATTTTCTTTCTCCGAGTAGCTTAAACTGTCGATAAGCCATTTCGGAGTGTTGTCTTCCATGTAGTTCACACTACATCTTTGTTTTTTGTTTTCCCAAGCATTGTGGTCGATGGAAAAGTCTGTCATTGATGCCTTGCAAACATCTTTATATCTAAGTTGGGGTCTGCCTGGGAGTCTCCTCCCTTCGGACAGCTCACCATACAATACCTGTTTTGGAATGCGCCCATTGTCCATTCTACTCACATGACTCAGCCAGGCCAGTCTTTTAGCACGTAACAGTCCTATAGCAGAATGAAGATTTGCGCGATGCAGTATTTCTGTGTTTGTTTTATTGTCCTGCCACATGATCTTCATAACTTTCCACAGGAACCAAAAGTGAAAAGTAGTTAGCCGTCTCTTGTGTCTAGAGTGTGGCGTCCATGTCTCTGATGCGTGCAACAGGGTGCTGAGAACACAGGATCGATATATCTGCATTTGTGTCTGCAAAGTCAGTTCAATATTTCTCCACAACTTATGGAAAGGCCGCCAAAAGCAGTCGCTGCTATTCCAATTCTTACATTTATTTCTTTGTCTTGAGAGATCTGATGGTTGAGATCTGAAATTGTTGACTCTAGGTAGCTGACCTGTTTGGTTGATGCTAGGAGATTGTAATTGAGAGTGATGTTTGCTGGATTGAAAAATTTGAGGCAAAGTTGCTTCATCGTGAGCCACACGGACAGTATCGTAAGCGAAAAGGTTTTTGTGTAGGAATTCCGTGATTTTTGTCTTTGCTCCTCTTAGTCGGGCTAGGTTGTAGAGCGAACCATCAGATCTGGTGCGAATATAGACGTCTTCAGGAACATATTGGAAACATTTTTAAAGAAGGACAGCAAATAAAATACCAACTAATGTGGGGGCAAGGACCCTGTTTGACTCCAGTTTTGACGTCAAAACTGGCAGTTGTTAAGCCATCCGATTGCAAGTTCATCTTCATACCCTTACGGAAGGAGATGATGGGGAGGGCAGCCTATCCGCTCCAGAATTTTGTAGAATTCTGGTCTGCTGACTGTCAAATGCCTTTGTAAGATCTACAAACGCAATGCAAAGAGGCCTCCTTTGCTCTCTTCATTTTTTCTAGAGCTATCGAAGTGTGAATATCATGTCGGTTGTAGAACGTCCGGCTCTGAAACCGCATTGGAACTCAGACAATTCACGTTCTGTGAGTCTCTGCAACCTCTTTAGGATTACACGTGCACGAGCTTTACATGCAGTATTCAGGCGATAGATGCCTCTGAAGTTATTGCAGTCCCCTTTGTCACCTTTATTCGTGTATAGCGACACTTTCTTTTCATCCCGCATATCTTTGGGGATTTCCCTTTCCCTCCAACAGCGAATGAGTAGATAATGAAGGCGAGGCAACATAACTTAAATGTTGTCATGTAGGACCTCTGCGCGGATGTTATCATTTCCTGCTGCCTTTCCACTAGAAAATCTATTTAAAGCCACGGAAAGTTCCATCACCGTGGGTTAGTCGTCTAGTTTTGACATTTGAAAAAGTTTTGGCGTTATCCGGCTCATGGCAGGATTTGCCGGCTTCTCTGTGGAATAAAGATCAGAACCTTTCCAGTTGCTAACTCTTGTTTGTGAGGGGCCTGCCTTCTTTTGACTTTAGTGGGGCAATTTTTGTTAGGCGCGGTCCGAGGGCAACTTTGATGTCAGCATAGATTTTCTAAGTGTTGCTATGTCGGCTGTGTTTTGTATTTCTTTAGCAGAGGATGGGCCAGGATCCATTTGCACACGGGCCTTCATTCTCGCCGCACTGCTGATTTTGCGCTCCGAAGATTTTCTCTAGTGCCTTTCGAGGATTTATTGATTGAAGTCCATAAGTGCTTTTCTCTTTGATTGAAGTCCATTAGTGCTTTTCTCTTTGATTGAAGTCCATTAGTGCTTTTCTCTTTGATTGAAGTCCATTAGTGCTTTTCTCTTTGATTGAAGTCCATTAGTGCTTTTCTCTTTGATTGAAGTCCATTAGTGCTTTTCTCTTTGATTGAAATCCATTAGTGCTTTTCTCTTTGATTGAAGTCCAGCAGCAGTCAGAGAAACTCCGAAGACTGACCGACCATCCAATGCACCAGAGACTAAACAATTTGGGAAATGGGAAACTAAAGCGGAGAAACTTTGCAGAAATAGCCAAAGCAAAGATGCACGAAGATCCCATAAACGCACTAACAACACCAAAACCCATCACTACTGTACGAAAACCTACCTGGAGGTAGGATATATTTCCAGAGGTGGTAGAAAATATACCAGGTATTGCAAACAAAAACTGCCAGACTGAAAAAGAAAGGAGAGATACTACCCTAAGCTTCATAACGAAAAGCTACCCAAGCATGGACTGGACCCATGCATACACCGACGGTTCTGTAACAAACACAACACAGAACGGAGGGGCAGGAGCATTCCTGAACCTACCAAATGGCAGAAAAATAACACTGTCATTCGCTACTGGTAAGTACACAAGCAATTTCAGAGCGGAGGCAGAGGCACTGAGGGCGGCAGTGGAAGAAATGGTGACACACAAAGAAAATGAAAGCCATATAGTCCTGCTGACAGATGCTCTCGCCGTAGTCACAGCGCTAAAAAGCCAGAAAAACACTGAGCTTAATGACTTAAGAGCAGCACTCTGCAAACTGTGCCAGCAGTCCGCACCAAAAAGGGTAGTGGTACAGTGGGTCCCATCACACTGCAACATTCAAGGCAACGAGGAGGCAGACAGACTGGCAAAAGAAGGTGCAACACACACACACACACACACACACACGCACACGCACACGCACACGAAAAGTAGGTCGGTTTGCTCAAAAGCATACTAATACACATCATACTTAGTCACACAACTGTTTTCACTATATCTACCTTTTGAAATGTTTTATAGTCTCCGTGTGATTAACAACTGTCAGCAAATTGGACCTGGTCGTATCTGATTGACTGCTTGCACCACATAAGTCTAACACGTGACGTTTCTAAAACAGCTCTTTGGTCGCCATTTTGAAACGTTTCAAGGTGGCCAGATGAAATGTAGAAAAAAGTTGCCATAAATATGCCAAACTGTGGGGAACCATTGATGACCTGCGACTGACGTGTCACTTCATGGAGACAGCCCGTCTAGTGGCATAAAACGAGCATACTGCCATCATGCTGCGATTTACGTTGCACTGTTTTGTTAGGCTTGCGGCCCCGTGCATCCGATTTCAACAGGCGTTTCTGTAGGGATGCCCTCCTTAGCCTTTGGCTGTCCCCAGCCTATCTGCAAGGCAGCAGTTGTTTATGATCAGAGTTGTCTCTCTTATGGAAGTTGTCTTACCAGACTATCGAGTCTTCACTACTCGTGTCTATAGGGTGCAATGATGATATGTGATATGATATATGAGATGGACTGGTTTACCCGGAAGAGAGGCAGTCCAGTGTGTCTGTATCCCAGGATCGTCACGTCCTGCCAGAAACGTAGCATTTGCATGTGAGTGGGGTATCTCTTTTCCCTTTATTTTCTTGGCTTCTATGCAGGGATGGTACGCCTAGCATTCCCCGCCACCTGGGGTGTTGACACAGTGGGGCAGGTGTGCAATGTCCGCTGGTCTGCATCTCTTCTGCGTCCAGCATGATAGTTATATGGCTGATAACGTACAGAGGTAGATATCGTAGCCGACGTGCATTTAGCCAGAGGACAAGCCTGGTAATGTCACAGAGATGTTGTTCGCCTGGTGTGCGGACAGCTCTCATGGTCATTGGTTGAGTCTCGACAGTTCACAGTGAGGTGGCTGCTCTACTGTTTTCGACACCCCGACCAGGTACTAAGTCTTTAGTTGGTGGTTTCGCACCCCATCGCCGTATAAGGTGAGTATCAAGCAGTTGTCCGCCCGCTTTGTTCGGCGGACGGCAAGGACCTCTTGCTGCGGCTCTACCGGGTATGGCTGGGGCGCAAGCCCCAGGTCCCGAGCATATAGGAGCCTCCCATTGCAGTGGTGCTGAGATTTTGGGCGGGATTGCGGCTTACAAGGGTTCGGCCGTAATCCCCCACATGGTAGCCTCGCGCCATTGGCTTATCAGCCTGGTACGTGAACCAAAGTGTCTGCGGCTCCTCTCGATATGAGCTGGTTTTCCGTAGCAACGCCCTGTCATTAGTAGGGTAAAACTGACCTGTCTTGCAGAGTGCTGCTCTTAAGTCATTAAGCTTTGTGTTTTTCTGGCTTTTTAGCGCTGTGACTACGGCGAGAGCATCTGTAAGCAGGACTGTATGGCTTTCATTTTCTTTATGTGTCACCATTTCTTCCACTGCCGCCCTCAGTGCCTCTGCCTCCGCTCTGAAATTGCGTGTGTACTTACCAGTAGCGAATGACAGTGTTATTTTTCTGCCATTTGGTAGGTTCAGGAATGCTCCTGCCCCTCCGTTCTGTGTAGTGTTTGTTACAGAACCGTCGGTGTATGCATGGGTCCAGTTCATGCTTGGGTAGTTTTTCGATATAAAGCTTAGGGTAGTATCTCTCCTTTCTTTTTCAGTCTGGCAGTTTTTGTTTCCAATACCTGGTATATTTTTTACCACCTCTGGAAATATATCCTGCCTCCAGGTTGGTTTTCGTACAGTAGTGATGAGCTTTGGTGTTGTTAGTGCGTTTATGGGATCTTCGTGCATCTTTGCTTGGGCTATTTCTGCAAAGTTTCTCCGCTTTAGTTTCCCATTTCCCAAATTGTTTAGTCTCTGGTGCATTGGATGGTCAGTCAGTCTTCGGAGTTTCTCTGACTGCAGCTGGGCTCTGCAGTCTCTTCTATCGGTCATGTATTGCAGTTTTGTAATCTTTTCAAGTTCTATAATTGGCGTTGACTTCATGCCTCCTGTTATAACTCTCATAGATTGGTTTTGAAGTTTGCTAACTTTATCGAAGTTCGCCTTTGCTGCTGTTGTCCATGCCGCAATGCCATACTCGAGAACTGGTCTAACTCTTCCAGTGTACAGTTTCTTTAGTATGCCTTCGTCTGCTCCCCAGCTTGTGCCAGCAAGTTTCCTCGTGATTGCCATTCTTTCTCTGGCTTTCATTCGGTTTCTCTCAATCTGACTTTTCCATGTCATGCGCCGATCAAATGTGACTCCCAGATAGTTTGGGTTGTCGTTTGGCTGCAGGAATTTGCCATTTAAACTTAATTTGGTATTTTGGGGTTTGATTGAAAGCGAGAATATTGTACATGTGGTTTTCTCCTCGTTTATTTTGACCAGCCATGAGTTCGCCCACTCTTCCAGCGATGTTAGGGCCGTCTGCATCCGATTTCTTGCTATGGTGATTCTTTTCAGAGGTCCACATAGCCAGATCGTCTGCAAACATTGAGCTATGGACTCTTCTTGGTATATTCTCTGTAATGTCGTTTATATACACCAGGAAGAGTGTGGGTAACAGTACTCCCCCTTGGGGTACTCCCTGCTCGAGTGTCACCTTTTTGCTCATCTGCCGTTGTACTTGGACTCTGGCCGTTCTTTGTTTGAGGTAGTGTTTGATCCACTTGTACATTCTCCCACAAACTTCACTTCTCCTTAGCTTGACTATAAGTCCGTCTTTCCAGACTTTGTCAAATGCCTTTTCCAGGTCCACCCAAACCGCTACTGTGTGTTTCTGTGCCTGGTAGGCATCTTCTATTTCCTAGGCTATGAGGATGACCTGGTCCTCAGTGGATCTGTGCTGGCTAAAGCCGGCTTGCTGTGGAATTAGTATTCGTTTTTCTTCCAGATGCCACATCAGTCTGGTGTTTATCATACGTTCCATCAGTTTGCCGACACAGCTCAGTAGGCTGATAGGCCTGTATCCATTTGGATCTGTTTTGTCCTTTCCTCTCTTTGGTACTGGTACAAGTACTGCGTCTTTCCATGCCTGAGGTACAATTCCCCTTTTCCAGCTTTGGTTCAGGACCGATAGCAGTTTCCTCTTCGCTGTTTGGCCCAGCCCCATCAGCATTTCGTTTGTTATCCCGTCTTTTCCGGGAGATTTCGTTTTCTTTAATGTTCTCATGGCCTCTTCCATTTCACTCATTGTTAATTTGGCCATCATATGCTCTTCTGGTGCCGTATTGATGTTGTCGTGCCCCTTTTGCTATTCACTAATGTCTGTATGCATTTCTGCAGGGACCTCGATGTGGTTTGCTTTGGCATAGTGTTCTATAAAAGCGTTTGCGGCTTTTTTTCCTGTGAGCAAGTTTTCGCCCTACTTGATGGTAATTTGTTTGTTTGAAGGGGTTTCGTCGTTTAAGGCTCTGACTAGCTTCCATAGCTTGTTCCCTTCTTTGTCTAGGTTGAGACTTTCAGTTTTGTTTTTCCTGCTCTCTCTTACTGTTTGGTTTAGGGTGTATTTGTATTTCTCCGTGGCGGCTTTGAGGGCGATATTTGCCTCCATAGATTGTTCTCGCTCTTCCATGTTCCTAGCATTTGTGATTGCATCTTCCGCTTTCTGCAACTCATCATTCCAATAGGGCTTATAGTTTTTCCTAGCTCCTCTTGGGATGGTTTCAGTGGCGGCTTGCATTATTGCCTTGCTTAGGCTTTCCACCATGGGCTTCATTTTGTTGTTTCGTGTGTTGATGGTTTCACACAGCCCATCTGTCAGGATTGCAAATCTGTCCCAGTCGGCTCGTTTGTAATTCCAACGGGGGAGCGGTTTTGTTTCCTGTGGGCCTACTTCCATATCAATGTCTAGCCTGATCGGCCTGTGGTCGCTACCTTCCAGTTGGTTTAGCACCTGACGGTATATTTTATGGTGTATGTCCTGTGTGGAGAAGGCCAAATCTGGAGTCGAGGTGGTATGTCATGTTCTAGAATAGAAACTAGGGCTATCCTCCGGCCTATTGATTAGGGAGAGATTTGTATCTATCTCCCAATCTTCCACTTCGTCACCTCTGCTGTCTGTGTCCGAGTATCCCCATCTCTCCGAGTGGCTGTTGAAGTCTCCAACTACTATGCAGTTGGAGTCTTTGACTTCCATACTCGAGAGCGATAGGTCTTTATTTGGTGGTCCGTACAGATTTAAAATGCGGAGTTTCGTCTCTTGAGCCATTATGTCAACTCCTACAATTTCTGCTTGTCCGGTGTGATTGACAGATACCGCGCTACTCGGTATGCAGTTTCGGGTCAGTATCAGGACCCCTCCTTTGTGACCTTCTCTATCGAGACGGAAGGTCTGGTATCCTCTGATTGAGAATATATGATTATTGTTGAGGTGCGTTTCCTGGATACATGCCACGTCAATCTTACCTTCATGCAGGTGATGTGTTAGGGAAAGCTTTTTGTTTATGACTCCCCCCGCATTCCACTGTAGTATTTTGAGGGTCTTCGAGTTTTTGGTCAATAGAAATTGCCCCATAGCCATGTGCCTTGACTCCACAACACATTGGTGGGTGACCACCAGTAGTCAAGGGTGGGTCCCTTCGAGGCGTGAGGCCCGGCACTCTCGCTGCCTGGCGGGACTCCGCAGGATGAGCGCCATACGTTTTTCTGATCGGTTGTACTGTCATCATACTGCGATTTACGTTGCACTGTTTCGTTAGGCTTGTGGCCTTGTGCATCCGATTCCAACAGGCGTTTCTGTAGGGATGCCCTCCTTAGCCTTTGGCTGTCCCCAGCCTATCTGCAAGGCAGCAGTTGTTTTGAATCAGAGTTGACTCTCTTATGGAAGTTGTCTTACCTTTCCAAATATCTAATTTGGACCTCTCTTTAGTTAATTTGTAGCTATGCCGTTCTTGTGGGTGGTTGTAATTTGAATAACTTGTTACAGTCTAATTTATCCGTTCCTCTGATCATCTTATAAACCTGTATTGTCACCTCGAATTCTTATCTTTTCTAGACACTGTAGGCCGGTTTTTCGGAGTCTTTTTCCTCCTAACTGTAATTCTCGAATCCCACTATCAGCTTTGTCGCTCTTTTTTGGATTCTTTTCAGCACGTTTATATCTCCTCTACGATACGGACTCCACACCTGTACACAGTACTCCAATCTAGGTCTAACCAATGCTTTGTACAATGTGACTATCACTTCCTTGCTCCTATGTTTAATGTTTCTTTTTATGATACCTAACATTGCATTTGCCTTATTCACTGCCTTTTTCCATATGCGAAATCAACGACACATCCTTGGCATTCGTTGGTACGATTTTGCCCGGAATGTAGACGTTTCTGCAAAGACACATCTCCCCCACTATCTCGGTTATTCTGGAACGTCGCCGCATTTCCCTGTTCGGTCATGTTGTCCGACTGGAAAAGGAGGTCCCAGCTCACCAGATTCTTCAAAAGACAGTCAACACTGCAAACGGTCTCCACCCTGCTGGCTGGAAGCGCCGGAGAGGTCGTCCCCGACACACATGGCTTCAACGGGTAGCGGCTTCCCCATCTGCCTTAGAGGAGGCCTGGCAGCACGCAGTTACAACTGGACATGGTGGTGTTCCTCCGACGCAACGGGCCCCAGACGCCTAAGCGTTTTTCACTGCTACCTGAACTTGCTCACTCACCTTACCTGTATGATCTATTATAATCCCATAGGTTCCTTGCTTCTTGATGAAATCTAATTATACTCAAACAATTGTGTGTGTGTGCGCGCGTCATATATATATATATATATTTGTGTGTACTCTTTTCCACAAGCGACTATCCATGCCAATACAACCCAGAGTACAAGGAGATACCATCTACCCAAAACTGTTCGCAGCTGCACTTGAAGAAGTTCTTATGTCATTAAACTGACAGTATCAAGGATGTCAACATAGTTGGCGAGATGCTCTACGTTTTGCAGACGATGTTGTGATCTATAGATACATCTATAGAGGCTGAACAAAGCCTAAATAAGCCGAATGAAGCAGGCAACGCGTTTGGGTAGAACATAAATAGAAAGACTCAATTTACACTGAATCCTTTCTGCCATTTAGGGGAACTGCGAATGGAAAAATGGGCTCATCGAAATTGTGTCAATGCTTATTTCTACTTAGGCCAAGAAATCTACAAACATAATATTGATAAGGAGATCTGACACAGGAGAGCGGCGGGCTGGCGGGCCTTCAACCGCATTAAACTGAAATTCAAGCAGATGATTGAAGTCAAAGCCATGGTTCGCACCTTCAGTAGCATGGTTATTCCAGCAATATGGGTGTGAGGTTTGGAGTCTATGCAAATCAGACACAGAGAAGCTCGATACACCGCAAAAAGCAATGGAACGAAGTGTCCTAAATATCTTTCCAAAAGACCACATCCGAAATATCGACATCCGCGACCAAACAAAGTTCCGGGATGTCGTCGACTCTGCGTCATTACGAATGTGCAAAAGAGCCGATCGTGTGGTCCCGATGACTGACGATAGATGGACGAGGAGGGTGTCTTTCATGTGGCCATACATCTACAACCGCCTGTATGCCCGCCCGCCATCGAGATAGAGAGGACTTCTTGTTCGCCACCGGCGTGTTATATGGTACCGTGCCTGCCAGTGCGCCTCCTGGGATGGTACCTCTGTCTTCATCACCTGTTCTGTGGTAGAGTGTGCTCTACCTCCTAGCCTGGTACCTCTGTCTTCATCACCTGTTCTGTTGTAGAGTGTGCTGGGGGCTTTGACTCTTAACCTCATTTTCTGTTTCATCCCCCCCCCCCCCCCCGTTAACACCCAACCTTTGACAAGATTACTGGGTATAACAGGATCCACCAACGCGTAGGTGAGGTAGACTTGGTCAGGGGAGGCTATGAGACAAATGAGTCTTGTATTCCGCGATCACTGCCCCATTTTGATTTTTGGTGATCTGCACCAAGGTTTTTGATTCAAACAGCTTTTGGCTATCTGACATTAGGCCCATACTCCGCTGCATTTGGGACAAGTGCCATGGAGGATGGTTAACCGCTATGAGAGTACATCTTAATAGACTTAAACATTAGAGCAAAGTAAACCCGCAGCCTGTTAGGCGCTTTAATCAAACCACCTAACCATGGCCGGTGTTATGCCATATCACACAGTTACCTCTTCACTACATGACATTAGGCAAAAGAGCAGCAGCACATAGGCTGCTGGATCAATAACCAACTAACCAGTCAGTCGTCCCTTACAGAATGCTTTCTGTGGGGCAGTCGTGCTATCCTTGTCATACTCAAAGACCCCGGCTGACCCGAGGCGTTTATCGAGCATGTAAACAACATGCACAATCCATCTTACTTGGCCTCTCTGCAGGAGCGTATGGATGAGCAAGAGTATCGTCCTGTTCAGGACTTGCGAGTTGGGTACTCTATCCGGCCAGCTTATCCAGAGGTAGCTCATGTGGAAAATAGTTGAGTTTCCTGACATATCTACTATTAACTGTCCATGTTTGGCTGTCGTATATAAGAGTGGCTAGCACTTCAACATGATGTACTTTGGTTTTGGTGGCAACTTGGATTCCTTGCTGGTCCCAAACATTCAATCGCAGTTTTAGAAAAGCAGCATTTGCCACAGCAATCCTGTTGTGGACTATATATTCACTTCTCTGATGAGGGCAATATAGTCTGTTAGTAGGTCGCAGGCTGTTATGGGATAGCTGAAAAATATAGCTGGGAGTTTCTAAAGGTGCCAGTATCCAGTTCTGTGATTACTTCTGTGAGTAACAGGCTAACAGAAGTGTTGCATGCACGTGTGCAGCTAATATTCAAAATTGCATCCATGCTGACAGAGAGCACAACCAAAGAACAGCGTGCTGTTGTACGCTTTGAGGGGTTGCGAGGGGAGAGGAGGAGGAGAAAGGACTTTCTGCAAAGTGCAAAGGATACTCATGCTTCCTGCTTAAAAGTGAGTAGTTTCTGTTGCGTAAAACGGTGAATAACTGGGATGATAAATTTTTCCAAGGACATTACTGATGCAGTCTGACATGGTCTTTTTGCTCAGCATGCAATAGAGGCATTTGTTAGTAGAATCGATCATCCCACAATGTGATTTAACGATGTATGCAAAAGGGACATTAAGTCATGTGACATACCATTCGAAGGCTGGGAAACGATTTCTCAGGATCGAGCTGTTTGGAGACAGTCAATTGGAAGGGACATGTTGGCTGCCAACGATTGCAGAGGTCTTCTGGCTGCGGAGAAAAGAGAAAGACTGAAGAGATTGGCGGGACATGTCGGCAAGCCAGCCTTCTCAGCATGGTTGTACGATCTGTATCTGGGACTGTCACTCGGATATAGGACTTTACAGTCATAGCAGACATTGTCGAAATACAGGAGACAGAGCTAGGCAAAACTCACAGGACCCCACGGGCTTGGTCTACAGAGACTGAGACGTCAAAGACGATGAACATAAGTGAGCAGATAGTAATCGTTAGACTTCGCACTAATCACAACAGACTGAGACACCATCTGTTCAACAAAGAATTTGACATACAGATGAATGTGTCTACGGCACTGACAAAACGGCTGCTGAGAATCTACTACAAAGGTGTCTAACAGACGAGGAACAGAGACAGCATGTGTGGCCATCACCGATACTTCTTCTTCTTCTGCATTCGTTCTCAATCTCCTACTACTAAGTCCTGAACAGCCCTTTGCAAGAAGCAGGATGTGGTCCAGAGAACAAAGTGCATTGTGTCGCTAGTTTACAGCTTGACTGCGATATTTGCACCTTTCGGTCCGACACATCCGTCTTCGGCAGCATCATCGATACTATTCCTGGACAAGCTCTATGGAGATATCAATAGCCACAGGCTAACTACTGGTTGCTTTAGATATGTTCAAGTTAACGACAGAACATCTATTGAGTAAAATATTGATTACCCGTGTCCATACCTCGTTGCACTATTGTAACGTCAGAACAGAAAGCGTACGAAAAAGAAGAAAAATTAGACACTCTGGAACTTAATAAACAAGAACACATTAATAACAAACGAGTTACATAAATAATTCCATAATAAATTTAATATAATTTAAATATGCACAATACTTCAAAGAGAAATGAAAGAACACAACAGTAATGCTGCCAGTTCATCTCGCGTATCTGCATTCTCAGTGATGGCATCTTTAACTTAACGTCTTTATAATTTTTTAGAAGACTCTACAGAGTGTATACAACTAGTTTCTTGGAGGGTGGTTTGTTACTGATGTACGAGTCCATCTTAATAGACTCAAACACTAGAGCTAATAAGACCTGCAGCCAGTTAGGCGCCATCTATAGCTGCTCTTAACAAACCACCTGGGTAAAGGTACAAATAATTTGGGTAGATGTTTAATCTGAATTTATGTTTGGCCTACTTTTTTCAATTTCCAACTGCCAAGGAATATTTAACAAGCTCGACACTGAACACGGGAGTCTAATCTCACAACCCACAGATCAGGGGAATTTTTACCAGAAGATCCACGTGAAAAAAAATCCCGGTCACCACTGCGATTCGAACATGCGACCTCTGGAACCCGAGGCGGACACCTTTACCTCGAGACCACTAAGTGCCCCCCCTTCGTTCAGTGATCCAGCCCTGATTCATGCCCCTCATCTCAACCTCTACTGTTCTTCACAAAATTGTCTGTGGTCGACCACTCTTTCACCTCCCCTCTGGGGTCCATACCAAGGCAGTTCTGGTGATGGTGTCTGGTTCTTCCCCTAGGACATGACCAATCCAATTCCAGTGCCGACTGATCATGAAGGTGTTCATGTCCTATTGATTGCTCAGACGAGCAGCTATCAGTTGGTTATGGTGTTTGGCTACAAAATTCTATGTATCCTTCATAGGCAGGTTGTGTGAGAATATGACAATCTCAATGTTTTTCTTTCCGTTACTCTTCAACACTCCGCCTCACACAGAAACCATGCGCCTCTTGTATATTCTTAGTTTAGTATCTGTGCTGTACTGCGATGACTTCCAAACGCTGTTTAGGCTAGTAAAGGCTATTAAGACTTTGTTTATTCTGCTTTAGATGTCTGTTTGTTCTGTGGGGAGGATGACTAACATCTGGTCAGGGAAAATATACTGATCAGACATGTTAGTCAGGGTCAGGCAAAATATGCTGATCAGATATGTTAGTCAGGGTCAGGCAAAATATACTAGCCAAGACCCTCACCTCGGCTTCCTAGTAGTCCTCCCTGGAAACAGGTTGTTTTCATGGAAGCCTGGCTAAAGAGGTGAGGGATTGAAGTATTCCCCGTGGTAGTGAGCAACACACAGATGAAGCCAAGCATAGCACAACCACCTGGAGGATCCCGGTCCACCTTCATCAGCACGCTTGAGATGTGAGGAAAGCTACCGTAACCCACCACTTAACGTCCTTTTCAGGGCGCACAAAAGTAACCTACTCATTGTGGGCGTTCGCAAACAACAATTGTCTGTCCCACCGTCCTGTGTAACTGTGCTTCCAAGGTTATAAATATTTCTGGCTTCACAAATTCTTCATTTCCTATTTTAATTGGTGTGGGTTTCAAAATATTAAATGTCATGACTTGTCTTTTTTTATTTTAATATTCAGGCCATCTTTGTGACTATAAACACTCTTTCTGTTTTCTCTTGAACGTGTTGATATTAGTGTGCAAATAATGCAGTAACTCAGATCTTCCGGTGTAGAAAATAATGTTCCATCTTATTTCTCTTGGGGTTCCACTGTAGCTTGTCGTACCATCCAGTCAATGACAGGAAGAGAATGGTAAACATTACCTTACGTATGTTCGAACTAAAAATACCTTTAAGAGTTGCTACAATTGACAACGGATTTAGCCACATTTATGGTTAAAGGACCAAACTGCAACATCATAAGGAATCCCTAAAAAGAGTACAGATAGATCATCTAACAAAGCCACATCCAATGGAGAGTGGACGGGTCTATTACAGACTAAGGAATGGAGAAAAACAAACTAGAGTATTAATAATGGGAACATACGCCAATAACTTTTGTGCAGCAGCAGAGGTACTGAAGGCCGCAGCTGAGTTTGTAATCCAAGATAAAGATATCAACCAAGAAAATATAGTAGTCCCGCTTCAGTATTAGCAGCGCTAAAACAACACAAAGATAAAGATCTCGAGCAATGTATGTTCTCCCTGACAGCTCTCAGCAGAACACCCAAGGTTGGTCATACAGTGGATTGCATCCCACTGCAATATTGAAGGCAATGAAGCTGCAGACAAACTAGCAAAGAGTGGAGGAGCATCCCCACAAACAGACCTGATTATCACATATAATGAGGCCAAGATCCTAATTAAAATAAACTTCAGGGTAAAATGGACTGATCAACACCCCGACTTCCGAAAAGAAGACAGCTACTTTAACTTAACTAGAGAAGAGCAAGTCATCATCTTCAGACTGAGAACTGGGCATAACAGACTTATGGGTCATCTTTACAACAAAATGAGGATTGGGACAGATGACAGGTGCCCATGTGGGGAGCATATCATGACCGTGGAACACATCCGGCAAAGCTGCACGCTCACGCAGGAAAAGAGAGAACAACACTGGCCTCGCGAGACAGATGATGCAAAAGCTGTACGGAGATAAAACAGCCTTACAAACAACGGTGTCCTTTGTAAGAAAAAAGGATGAACTAAGAAGAAGGAGAAGGAATCAGTTGAGCACCTAGTAATCATGTGTCCAGTGTAACCGACCTGTAAAACCAGCTGCTCCCACCATACACAACACACTCTATACATCACCACAATAACTGAGGAAGATGTGTACTTTTGTCCGGGAGACATCGGATTGTCAAAAATAACCAGCTCACAACTGAAAGCTTGCAGGCAACACGTCCCTTATACTGGTCAGTGTTCCAAATATGTACTGGGGCTTTGAGTATCTGATCTTCAGCGACCACGCTAATAAAGTGACACTACCCTGTATACCAAAAGAATACATTCACTATAAATAGTTTAACTTGCTAATATTAATTTACTCGGGAAGGGGATTATGTTCAAGCTGAAAATAGTTCCATTGAGCTAGAAATCCAAGACAGAATTGGTTGTGTAAATTTCACATCACTAAAGCTCACCGTTCTAGAATTTTTGCAAGATGGACAAACAGATACAAATATTTTCTGTCTTATAGCTAATATTTGTGATTTGCATAACCGATCTGTGCAACTATGACCTGTCCGTCACAGCTGAACACCTGCCCAATGTTCACTGGTGTAAGGTGAGGGAAGTGGCTGTAACCTGCACCACTACTTGAGAATCTGAACAGCAGTGGCAAGAGTCTTGACTGAGCTGACTGTTGCTTTTGTTAGAGCCATTGGTGTGTATGTTTGTTGGCAAATGAAAAGGAAGAAGAACATTTCAGTATTTCTGGATGCACTTTCTAATGACTTGAGACCTGACTTGAGTCTTGTTAAAGATGACTTGAGACTTGATTTGGACTTGAAACAAGGACTTAAAAACAACACTTTCACATATCTTCTTCTTTTGTTGTCTCACTTTCTACCGGGTTGCAGCCCAGTGTCGTCTCACTTTCTACCGGGTTGCAGCCCAGTGTCGTCTCACTTTCTACCGGGTTGCAGCACAGTGTCGTCTCACTTTCTACCGGGTTGTAGCCCAGTGTCGTCTCACTTTCTACCGGGTTGTAGTCCAGTGTCGTCTCACTTTCTACCGGGTTGTAGCCCAGTGTCGTCTCACTTTCTACCGGGTTGTAGCCCAGTGTCGTCTCACTTTCTACCGGGTTGTAGTCCAGTGTCGTCTCACTTTCTACCGGGTTGTAGCCCGGTGTCGTCTCACTTTCTACCGGGTTGTAGCCCAGTGTCGTCTCACTTTCTACCGGGTTGTAGTCCAGTGTCGTCTCACTTTCTACCGGGTTGTAGCCCAGTGTCGTCTCACTTTCTACCGGGTTGTAGCCCAGTGTCGTCTCACTTTCTACCGGGTTGTAGCCCAGTGTCGTCTCACTTTCTACCGGGTTGTAGCCCAGTGTCGTCTCACTTTCTACCGGGTTGTAGCCCAGTGTCGTCTCACTTTCTACCGGGTTGTAGCCCAGTGTCGTCTCACTTTCTACCGGGTTGTAGCCCAGTGTCGTCTCACTTTCTACCGGGTTGTAGCCCAGTGTCGTCTCACTTTCTACCGGGTTGTAGCCCAGTGTCGTCTCACTTTCTACCGGGTTGTAGCCCAGTGTCGTCTCACTTTCTACCGGGTTGTAGCCCAGTGTCGTCTCACTTTCTACCGGGTTGTAGCCCAGTGTCGTCTCACTTTCTACCGGGTTGTAGCCCAGTGTCGTCTCACTTTCTACCGGGTTGTAGCCCAGTGTCGTCTCACTTTCTACCGGGTTGTAGCCCAGTGTCGTCTCACTTTCTACCGGGTTGTAGCCCAGTGTCGTCTCACTTTCTACCGGGTTGTAGCCCAGTGTCGTCTCACTTTCTACCGGGTTGTAGCCCAGTGTCGTCTCACTTTCTACCGGGTTGTAGCCCAGTGTCGTCTCACTTTCTACCGGGTTGTAGCCCAGTGTCGTCTCACTTTCTACCGGGTTGTAGCCCAGTGTCGTCTCACTTTCTACCGGGTTGTAGCCCAGTGTCGTCTCACTTTCTACCGGGTTGTAGCCCAGTGTCGTCTCACTTTCTACCGGGTTGTAGCCCAGTGTCGTCTCACTTTCTACCGGGTTGTAGCCCAGTGTCGTCTCACTTTCTACCGGGTTGTAGCCCAATGTCGTCTCACTTTCTACCGGGTTGTAGCCCAGTGTCGTCTCACTTTCTACCGGGTTGTAGCCCAGTGTCGTCTCACTTTCTACCGGGTTGTAGCCCAGTGTCGTCTCACTTTCTACCGGGTTGTAGCCCAGTGTCGTCTCACTTTCTACCGGGTTGTAGCCCAGTGTCGTCTCACTTTCTACCGGGTTGTAGCCCAGTGTCGTCTCACTTTCTACCGGGTTGTAGTCCAGTGTCGTCTCACTTTCTACCGGGTTGTAGTCCAGTGTCGTCTCACTTTCTACCGGGTTGTAGTCCAGTGTCGTCTCACTTTCTACCGGGTTGTAGTCCAGTGTCGTCTCACTTTCTACCGGGTTGTAGTCCAGTGTCGTCTCACTTTCTACCGGGTTGTAGTCCAGTGTCGTCTCACTTTCTACCGGGTTGTAGTCCAGTGTCGTCTCACTTTCTACCGGGTTGTAGTCCAGTGTCATCTCACTTTCTACCGGGTTGTAGTCCAGTGTCGTCTCACTTTCTACCGGGTTGTAGTCCAGTGTCGTCTCACTTTCTACCGGGTTGTAGTCCAGTGTCGTCTCACTTTCTACCGGGTTATAGTCCAGTGTCGTCTGTCTACCGGGTTGTAGTCCAGTGTCGTCTCACTTTCTACCGGGTTGTAGTCCAGTGTCGTCTCACTTTCTACCGGGTTGTAGTCCAGTGTCGTCTCACTTTCTACCGGGTTGTAGTCCAGTGTCGTCTCACTTTCTACCGGGTTGTAGTCCAGTGTCGTCTCACTTTCTACCGGGTTGTAGTCCAGTGTCGTCTCACTTTCTACCGGGTTGTAGTCCAGTGTCGTCTCACTTTCTACCGGGTTGTAGCCCAGTGTCGTCTCACTTTCTACCGGGTTGTAGTCCAGTGTCGTGGTATGTATTTGTCTTTCACCTCTCTCGTGGTCCGAGTAACATTTTCCTCCATTTTACGGCAGGTTGATTTTACGCTATCTATCCACCTTTTCCTCGGTCTACATCTCATCCTTCTTCCTGATGTTCTCCTGTAGAGGGCTACATGAACAATATGGCTAAACCAATTCGTTCTCTGTTGCTCTATGTACTGTAGACGGAGAATTGTTCCAACCTTCTCCCGAATACTCATATTAGTGAATATCATCATATTCAGTGTTAATACAATAAAAATTTACAACTTATGTTAATTAATTAAAAAACTAAAATAAAAAACAAATCCAGCAGAAAACAAATCTGTTTTTTTTCCTTTGTCTATATCTCCAACTGTTTTCACTTGATCTTTTAGAAGACTGTATTGCGACAATTCAACTCACTGCATCACTACTCGTAACCTCTGGTGCATGTTTGTAAAACAAAGGAAAAGTAATTAGAGGAAAAACAAAAACACACACACACGCACACTCATAAATATATATACTTTTATTTACAAATTTATGTGTTCAAAATAGTAGCGAATGCAATAAACAGAGGTTTCCTCAGTGGAAGAGAAATAAGCAGGAAAACAAAGATGGATGTATACCGCTCGATCTATGTGCCTGTCCTGACATATGGATGTGAGTCATGGGCAATGACTACAGCCCAAGAAAGGCAATTACAAACTTCAGAAATGAGGTACCTAAGAAAGGCGGTTCAGGTGATGAAAAGGGACAAGATCCGTAACCAGACAATACGTAGCAATCTGGAAGTTCAACCCCTGCAGACACGAGTGGAGCAGTCCCAACTACAGTGGTTTGGCCATATCTGTAGAATGGAAGAAGATCGGATACCAAAGCGGTCATGGGAGATCAAAAGTCAAGGACGCAGACCCCGAGGACGTCCCAAAGTACGTTGGGAAGACAACATACGACAGTCCCTAAGTGATAGAGGGCTGGATTGGAAAGAGGCCAGGAAAAAGACGGCGGATAGAGCAGTGTGGCATTCTCTTTGGCAAACCTCTACACCTCATGGTAGAAGAGGAGCGACTAAGTAAGTAAGTAAGTAAAATAGTAGCGAAACTTAGACAATCTATGCCAAACAAGAGCACAGGCAGAACCTGCAGTACATTCTTGGAATTACATAGAAGGACAGAGTGACAAATGCAGAGGTGATGTCTCCCAAGAGACATCCAAGAGACTCCCAAGGGATCTTATTGCAGGGAAAGAAGTAAACATAAACACGCGAACATACGACTACTCTAAGACAGATGTTAAGAGGATGAAAGAGGCAGCGAACCACATAATCTGGAAAGATATTATTGTAGGAACAGATGTTGAACAGGAGTGGGAAAGTTTTAAAACAGTTCTAGAAACGCTAAAAGAGGAATGTGTTCCATGTAGGGAGGTAAACCCCAAGCGTAAAAAGTGGATAACTAGATTTGTAGTGAAATGTAGAAGAGCAAAAAATAAAGCATGGCAAAAATATATAGAGGCAGGTAAATCAAAAGAAACATATGTAAAATATTTGGACAAGCAGAACATATCTCAGAAAGCGAATAAAACAGCAAAAATAGACTTTGAAAAAAAACTTGCTCAGAGGATCAAGACTGACAGTAAAAGCTTCTTTTCTTATGTTAGAAATAAACAAAGAACGAAAGACAAAGTAGGCCCTCTCATAGACAGTACAGGGAAAATAATAAGTGAGAATAGGGAGGCTGCTAATCTGCTTAATCAGTACTTTGGCACAGTCTTCACAAAGGAGGACTGCTCCGAGATCCCAGAGCCTATAGATATTTTTCAAAGAGACATGGATACAGCAGAATTAAGATCAATCTGTATTACAGAGGAAATGGTTTTTTAAAAATTGGAGGGGTTGAAAGTGAAAAAATGTCCAGGTCAAGATGGTATTCACCCAAAATTGCTGTATGAAATTAGAAACCAACTAGCAAAACCATTGGCTATATTATGTTCTCAATCACTTACAAAAGGGATTGTTCCACGGGATTGGAAAGATGCAGGAGTGATCCCCTTATTCAAAAAAGGCAAAAAATCAGATCCGGCAAATTATAGACCGGTGAGTTTAACGAGCATAGTCTGTAAATTGTTAGAGTCAATAATCAAAGAAAACATTGTAATGCATTTAGAAAAATTTAATCTAATTAGAAATAGTCAGCATGGGTTTACTAGAGGGAGATCATGCTTAACAAATCTATTAGAATTCATGGAGGAGGTTACTAAAATCATAGATAAAGGGGAGCCAGTGGATGTTATTTATCTAGACTTTGCAAAGGCCTTTGATAGAGTACCTCATCAAAGATTATTTCGAAAGTTAAAATCACATGGAATAGGTGGGGAAGTTGCCAAATGGATTGAAAATTGGTTAACAGGAAGAAGGCAGAGGGTGGGCATAAATAAGGAGTACTCTGAGTGGAGTGAAGTGAAAAGTGGTGTGCCACAGGGCTCGGTTTTGGGACCAATTTTGTTCTTGATATATATAAATGATTTGGACATTGATATGAGATCCATGATTGCAAAATTTGCTGATGACACAAAACTATGCAGTAGTGTCTCATCTAAAGCGGAAGTGGATATATTGATGTCGGATTTAGATAAAATTCGAGAATGGTCTGTAAGCTGGCAAATGGAGTTTAATGTAGATAAATGTACAGTCATCCACATGGGTAGATCCAATATGGAACATAAATACAGAATGGGAGAAAACAATATTAGAAAGATAGATAAGGAAAGGGACCTAGGGGTTATAATAGATCATACAGGAAAGGTGAGTGAGCAAGTTAAGGTAGCAGTGAAAAAGGCAAATGCAATGTTAGGTATGATAAAAAGAAATATTAAACATAGGAGCAAGGAAGTGATCGTCAAACTGTATAAAGCTTTAGTTAGACCTAGATTGGAGTACTGTGTACAGGTGTGGAGTCCTTATCATAGAGGGGACATAAACATGCTAGAAAGAATACAAAAAAGAGCGACAAAGATGATAGTTGGATTCCAGAATTACAGTTATGAGGAACGACTCAGAAAAACGGGCCTACAGTGTCTCGAAGAGAGAAGAATTCGTGGTGACTTAATACAGGTTTATAAGATGATCAGAGGAATCGATAAATTAGACTATAACAAGTTTTTTAAAATACAGCCACCTACAATAACACGAGGGCATAGCTACAAGCTGATTAAAGAGAGGTCCAGGTTAGATATTAGGAAATATTTTTTTAGTCAGAGAGTGGTGTCTGCTTGGAATGCATTGCCAGGGGAGGTGGTGGAGGCAGGGACAGTTAATGCGTTTAAGAATAAACTGGATGCGCATAGATTTTAGAGCAAGGTGATGTAAATGTAACTGGTTGTATACAGACTCTGCAGGGTCTTCTAAACCAGTATAAAGACGTTAAGTTAAGTTAAGAATATACACTCTCCTTAAGCAGTGAAGACTATGATGGCTTGGTCATCTTCATCGTATTGAAGATGGTCGCATTCCCAAAGATATCCTCTAAGGACAGTTGGCAAGAGAACAGTCTGCAGACCACAGCTGAGGTTCAAAGATGTTTCTAAGCGTGACATAAAGGCACTGGCTACAGTCTGACATCCTTGGAAGACAAAGCTATGAACCGATCCAACTGGAGATGTACCCTGAAGAGCCACCTCATGATTGGTGAAAAGATGCTCTTGCAATGCGGAGAAGTGAAACGGCAATGGCGCAATGAGAAAAAAAAAAGCTAAGGAGAGATTTATCATACTATAGTCAGTCATGAAATGGCTGTTACTGCTACAAATTTAACAGCAATTAAAATTTTAGCCAATAGGAATCGGTTAGCGCAACAACAGCCTAACCGATGCTTTGATGCTTGGCCTAGCAAGTTGACAGAGTAACTTCTTTTGAATTTTGACGTGTGAAATGAAATGTTTGTGGAAAGTCATCAATGTTGCCAGGAAAGACATGTGAAACAAAGTCATTCGAAGTGTGGCCGGCAGGCAAATAATATGCTGGTTCATTCATTTCATAAGAATGCCCCCTCATCAACTACCATTGATGGCTCACAACGCTAGCAGATCTGGTTAGAGGGTAAGTAGGTGGTCACGAGGCAGGTGGATAGATGACATAAGAGTGATTGTGCAATAACATGGCTTCACAATGACCGCTACAATGCATTTGGGGCAGAACAGATGACTTACCTTAGCTTCTCACAACGCACAACAGCATTAAGTGGAAAGAAAACTAACTTTTAGGAACTGAACAATGTTGAATAACAGTCTTAGCCAACCTATACTTCTACAGGGGCATATGCCCCTGTGCAGGTCCCAGCTCTGGTATGAGCTGGATGTAGCTGGGAGAAGCATTTTCCGCTAAGCGGACCAGGCTCAAGCAGCTTATTACTCCGCTGCGTTTGGACAAGTGTCATGGCGGGTGGTTAACCGATGTCCATCTTAATAGACTCAAATACTAAAGCAAAGTAGACCTGCAGCCTCTTAGTGGCCATCTATGGTGCTCTTAATAAACCACCTGACTATGGCTAGTTTTATGCCATGTCACACAGTTAAACAGTCAATCGTTGCTATGTGGGGCAGTGGTGCTATTCTTGACCTTGTCCTTCATAAAGACATTGATGGACCACTCAGGATGAATAATAGTAGTTTAAAAAATTGTTTAAATTCAGAATAGCTCACAGAACCAACTTCAATGCACCTGGACATCCCCATCTGTGCTCAGTCCCTGTCATTGCTGAAAGCTCAACAACAGAGCACAAACTCACTAGCTCCTAAATTTTCCCAAGACTTTGTCAGATACCTATTTTCAGCTGGATCGACTGGAATATTATGAATAAAAACACATTACAAGCCCAGTCTGTCAAACAGCGTGTGATGTGATTTGAATCTGGAACTTTGAGGTCGTAAACCAAGCACACAACGCTAGACCACACAGACAAAAGTGAAGCATTAACCACACCCCCCCCCCCCCCCCAAATCCATCCTGGATGGAAGGAAGGGAATTAACCAGTGGTTGAGGACCATTTCAACAAGATATAACATATGACCTGCCGATGACGGATGTGTTGGATCGAAAGGTGCAAATATCGCAGTCAAGCTGTAAACTAGCGGCACAACCCATTCTGTTCTCCGGACTACATCCTGCTACTTGCAAAGTCCTCATCGGAGTTTGATAACGAGAGATTGAGAACCAACGCAGAAGAAGAAGAATAACATATGACTTACTTGACCATGTGAGCAATGTTTGATAACGGGCGATTGAGAACAAACGCAGAAGAAGAATAACATATGACTTACTTGACCATGTAAGCAATGTCCCAGTTTGACTTGAACACAATCGGATCTTTCAGATCTACACCGTCTTTGGTAATGGTGGCTAACTGGTACTGTCACAGAAAACAATATCCTTTTCCACATCACAATAAAAAATTACGTTTGATTTCCAGTACTCAATTAATTTTTTGTCACACCATGGTCGTCAACTTTGAGAATCTCTAATATTTGTGTATGTGTGTGTAGAGACATATTTTAATAAAGAACGTGTCGGTGTTATTATTTTTATTGTGTGTGTATTAGTTTCTGAGATACAAGAAGATGAGGGTGATATTGTTGAATAACAGCACAACATAACGCACAACGCTTTCGACTTCCCGTGGTTGAACATTTAAAAAAAAAATAATTCGCAAACAATTCCCAAAATGGCTTATCGCTTACCGTAATGATATCTTGTCCCTTTTGATTATATAAATGTAATTATTGTATCTATATTAATTAAATAAATCTACCTCAGAAAAGTCTGTTGCAGAAACTTAACTCATTCACTCCCAAATATTTTGGACCTCTGGACACAATTTTATTTTTATGTAAAACTGAAAAACAGCCTCACTTAGTTGCGATCTATTTGTCTTCAATAGACGTTTACTAAAATAACACGTATTATATACCAAACTGTTCACAATTGAGGCTAGAATAGAATAGAATACATATATTTTACAAATGCAGGTGTAAATTTGTGTTTGATGAATTAAAGTTGCATAATCGTTTGTTATTTTTAAAAATTATGAACAAAAATGTTCCCTTCATCAATACATTATTCAGCTCTAAACCAATAAACAAATAACGTAATGAATTTCGATTGACAGAAATCCTTCCTCACAGGACGATGTTCTGAAAGTTGCACCTAATTTGGGGCAGTTGTTTTCACAGTATTTACATTTTACTGAAGGCACGTGAAGTTGAAAACGGGCTAAAAAATAAAAGCTCCGATCAACATCAGCGTGAGTGTTTACAACTTACGCGCACACGGAAAGAATGTTCCTGCTGTATTCAAAATATATATACACATATTAATATTATACACACTAGAATGATTGTGTCGGATCTTGAACCTTTACTGAATTTGTGAACTGTTATTACCATTGCTTGAGACAAAAGAGGGCACCGCCCCTTCGTCAGTAGACTTAGTTTTACTTTCATCGCTCGACGTAGAACTAAGACTAGATAAATAAATTGAAACAGCGCTATCATAACGATCGATATCTTCATCATCACTACCATTAGCAATAATATAATCTATCTATTCCTGAGCTTGTACTGAAAAAACTCTATTTGGTGTGGCTGAAGGTGCATGGGATAGCTTCAAAGTTGCTCTCCGAAAAAAAATTATATTTTCCAAGTTACGAAACTAAACATTTTTTCAACGAAACTCAAACTAACTCTTCCGGAATGAAAAAGTGCAAAATCTGGACTTCCGCCAATAACCAAAATAAAACATTTAGGAGAACTAGGAATGGGAAAATATGTGATTTTGTGAACACAGTAACAAAAGCCGATACACCGGCTTCTGGGTTTTCTAGAAAAAACCGGAAGCCGTTGTATCGGCTCGTGGGAGTGAATGAGTTAACTTATCCCATTCTCAAAAATGGGCGAATCTTCAAATCCAAGCGAAAAACAAGAAATCATTTCCAAAAATCTAAAACGAATTTAAAAAATCGCCATTGTTTATACCTATAGGACTGAAGTTGGAACCCTACAATCAAAAGAGCAGTATGTTAAGTCTTTTCTATGGCACTAGTGCTGTAGTCTATATATGATAAACCGCCGACCCTGGAGCTAGGGCCGCAGCATGTCGTTAGATATAGATGTAAATCAGTTCTTGAGCCTTTGCGCGTCGTTGGTGTGGTAAAGGATACATACATTTGATGATAACAGACATTCAAATGTATGTGATATCTAACAGCAGAAAGTTATTAAGTTATTTATTGTGACTAAAGAGGGTTGTGCATGCATGGAGCTACCCATGCGACAGCTCGACTCATGTATATAAAGATAGATAGGGGGCAGGGTGGGCTAGTGGTGAAGTGACACAGCTCACAACCTTTAGAAAACCATACAAAAATGCACGAGGAAGCAGACCCTTACATAAAATGCATGCTGAAGTTGGATCCACTGGGCCGACAGGCACAAAATAAAAACCACAGTGCAACGCACACCGCCTTGGGGAATCGAGAAATAAGGCGAACGCAAAAAAAACAAAAAAAAAACGTGGTGGCTTATGATTTCCAATGGAGCAGCAAACAGGTGAATGAGAATGGCGTTACGGATTTAACAGCATAAGGGCTCTCGCCCTTTGGCCCAATGCCATGTAATGGTATCTGCACATAATTGTTAGTTGTGTTCTCTATATCTGGCCTTGGTGAGAAGCATTTTCATAAAATCGTTGAGGTCTGAGCACTCAAAAAGATGATATTCCGCAGTTTTGTATGTGTGTGTACATAGCTGGCACTCCTCGGTGTGTTATGGTTGGATTCTGTTCAGGTGCTTGTTAAGTGGGATGTGTTGGGTTCTCAGCCTGAGAATGGTGCTCCTTGCGAGTTAATTGAAACTGTCATTTGGATCATGGCTTGCAATTTGTCTGTAGACCTTCCTTCCTGTGTTTGCCATGGTCCATCTGTTCAGCCAAGTTTCCTTGTTTGCTGTTCTTATGAGTTGATGAACAGGTGGGTGACGGGAACAACAGGTCACAGTGTATTTAGCGAAATGTCCCAGCCAAAAAGTAAAGATGACATAATTTAAACTACATAGAAGAGATAACAAAAAGTCTCATCTTCTAGTTCTGAACAGGACATACCAGAGTCAATAGCCACTTGAACTGCATCAATCCCCAGCACCTGCCATTGTGCAGACATTGCTCTCATCCTGATGAAACAGTTCGACATCTACTATTGAGTGCAAGGCGCTTGCGGACATGAAACTGGTTGTATACAGACTCTGCAGGGTCTTCTAAACCAGTATAAAGACGTTAAGTTAAGTTAAGTTATGAGGAAAAGATTCTTACAAGGACTGCCGACAATTGCCAACACACTGTACGGAGCAGTGAAACAACTGAAGAAGACCTGTACCTATATAAGAATGGCACTGGACTGCCAAGAGCAGGCTTGCTTAGCAGCTATGGGATAACAATAACAACAACATGAGTTAAAATAGCCAGGAATTCACTCTGGATTCTATCAAAATGTGGACACTTGACTTAGTGGCTTGGATTGGTTTGTTCTCAGTCTCCCGCTACCAAACCCTGTAAGGGCTTAAGTAGCAGAATGTAGTCCAGAGAATGGAATGCTTTGTGTAGTAGTTTACAGCTTGACTGCGATATTTGCACCTCATCCGACTTCAGCAAGCATTTTTTGAGTTAGCATTCCCTCTTCGATACCTTCTCCTTAGCCAGTCTGCCCTGCTGCAGCCTGTTATCCAGGATCACCGCGTGGAGGTGTAGAAGGGTCTTGGCAGCTTTGTTTCGCTGGCCCTGACGCTAGCATTCAGCTATGGGTCGCTAACCACTGCAGCTCATGTGCTGCTCAGCATCTTGATCTCACTTGACTTTGTGATTGTGACTGAGCAAAGACAATTTAAAGAAACTACATTTTTTGTTAAAAGCTTTTGAATGACCTGTCTAGGATCCAACAAAATTTGATAGGTTAAGTGTTTGTACTAGTAGAGGCTGTGTACACAATTTCAGCTCTCTAGATTATGGGGAAGTTGGTTCAAATAGGAGAAATAGAAATCCATGCACACGAACAACGGTCATGTCAAGATTAATAAAAGCTAAATAAAATCTGTAACGGTCATGTCAAGTTTAATAAAAGCTGAATAAAATCTGTAAGGGTTATGTCAAGTTTAATAAAAGCTGAATAAAATCTGTAAGGGTCATGTCAAGTTTAATAAAAGCTGAATAATATCTGTAATGGTCATGAATTTCTCAACCTCATCCTGTATTTCAGAGTGCCTGTGCTGTTGTTTATTGACAATGTAAGTGAAACTCACTTTGTTTAATGATTGAGAATCCCTGTAGTACAATAGTTTCATACAGTGGCCTATTAGCTGCTCTGCGTCTTCCATTGACAACTCTGGCTTATTTTCTATGCTGTTCCGGATTATTGGCTGTAAGATATAAATGGATTACATAATTTTCATTCAAACAAATGGTGAGAAGGGCTTATATTACTTCACGGAATTTGTGGAAATTGACAGAAATTAAGTGAGCCATAAAAATACAGATCTTCAACTACAATATCAAGTTCATCCTTATGTATGGATATATGATGTGGGGAACGAAGAAAAGTACAAATAAAAAAATCCAAGCTTTCATCGATGGGTGATTGCGCTAAACTGAGGGAATAAAATGGGGTGATAAAGTCACTAAGATCTTCCTCTTCCTTGCTCTACTTCAATTACACTAATGAAGGTAGCAGTCGACTTGAGGCTCCGTGCCTTCCCACCTGGTGGGACGCCTTGGGTTGAATACCATCTCGTTGCGTCCTTTTGGTGTCTGTCCTGCTGGGAGGCAGTTGTTTGGGGTCAGAGTTGTCTCTCCTAGAAAAGCTATCTTACATGACTATTGGATCTTTCCTATCCATGTTTTGATCAAGTTTTATATCTCACTGCGTTGACAGTCACTAATTTAGGACTGTGGGAAATAACCGCGCATGTCAGTGGGACTAGAAATGAGAAGAAGACATTATCAATGGAAATAGGACACACATTACAGAAATTAGCTGATAGTATTACAAGGTAGTCACTTTTCTGGAATCTTCAGGACAAGAGAAGTAGAGACAGACACGGAGAAGGGAAGTCGAGACAAATCTAAAAACGGCAGAAAAGATGTGGATGGAGGGAGCGGGCGAGGATGAGAAAGTGGACATGATGGTACATGACAGGAAGACTTGGTGCGTATTTGCTGAACACCTATGCTCCGCAGGGAGTTGAACGGTTTTGATTTGATTCAAACAGAAAAATACAAGTTAAGCTATAATTTCTGTATTGTTCTTAACTTAATTATACTGGTCTAGAAGGCTCTACAGAGTCTGTATACAACCAGTTTATTCCACTCCACCGATACTAAAAATGACTGATCATCCAATCTAAATTTGAATTGACAAAAATGGCGACTGCTTGAAAGAAATTAGAAGACTAGCCATGGCAATGCAGAGACTGAACAGCCTGAAGAAATTATGGCAGAGCACGAATAAAATGATAAAAGTAAAAGTCTTGAGAGAGCCTGTGTTTTTCCTGTGACAGCTTATGGCTGTGAATCATGGACGATTACCAAAACTTCTAGACAAAGAATCGAATTCTTCGAGTCAAAATACCCTGGACAGAGAAAAAGACAAATGTAGACATTCGGCAAGAGTTGAGCATAGAGGAGAACTGGTTTATCCATTCCATTTTGGCTAGAAAATGCAAATACTTTGGTCACATCAAGAGACACAACGGTCTCGAGAGAACAGTGATGGAAGATATGGTGTCAGGCAAAAGAGGAAGGGGTAGACCAAGAAGACGATGGCACCAATATATCCAGAATGACTGGCGGAGGCCTGAGTTTTGGCAAGGGAACGAGTTTCTTTCAGATCGACTGTGATGGGAGCGACGTTCTGTAAAGGACATGCTACATGATGATGATGAACTGATCCTGCTTCTACTACATCCTGTGGCAATGCATTCCAAGGATTCACCACTCTCTGACTAAAAAAATATTTCCTAATATCTGATCTGGACCTGTCTTTGAATAATTTGAAGCTGTGCCCTCTAGTTCTTGTAGCTGGTTGAACTTTGAAAAACTTGGTATAGTCTAATCTATCCTTTCCATTGATTCATTTATAAACTTGTATTTATTACAGTACTCGAGGAGGCACTAAAACAACTTATTGCAAGGATCAGAACAAGACAGTCATCCTTTTGTGGGCATGTTATAGACGAGGCGGCTTAGAGCATGTCGTGACGACGGGAAAGATAGCAGGAAAGAGAAACAGAGGAAGGCCGAGAGAGAAGATGCTAGACAGCCTGATATGACATGGGCAACAATCAATAACAGAGTTGGTAAACAACACACATGATAGAAATGGATGGAGATTCATGATCACCAACTGGCGGGGCACCTGATGATGATAAGTCATCTCGAATTCTTCTCTGTCCTAGACACTCCAGACGAGTTTCTCTAAGTCTCTCCTCATAACTTTAATTCTGGAATCCCACGATCATTTTTGTAGCTCTTTTCTACCATGTCTATATCCACTCTATGAAAAGGACTCCACACCTGAATACAATACTCCAATTTATGTCTCACCAATGATTTATATAGTTTAAGTATCACTTCCTTGCTCCTATGTGTAATGTTTCTTCTAATCATACCCATTGTTCTGCACTCCAGGCAGACACATAGGTGGTCAGTCGTTCTCTGAGGAAATGGCAAAGGGCATGGATACTGATGATTTCTGTAGTTCATTGACTGTACACGCTCTGTTATGACCTCACAGGTGACCCCTCCTTGCTGGACCCATGTCTGATTTCCAAATTTTGCAATATCTAGATTACTGATGCTTCGATTGCAGTATTAACAATCAAGAGGTGGACATTGATCAGCATATCATACTTTAATTTGTTACAAGGTACATTCAGTTATCTTCACAATGGAATATGAATCATAACAATTTGTTACAATTAAGAAAATTTAGTTTAACTTTTTATTTTCCAATTTTTTTAAATTAGGTAACAAACATTTAGACGTACCTATTTTTGGTACACCAGTTGTCTTGTAAATCTATTAAATTGCCATAGAGCTCTGGTAGTATTTATAACCACATCAGCATATCTGTTAGTTTCCACTACAAACATATTTATAACATCTACATAAACAAACTAAACAGTCCTAACTCAAAAACATACATTGCAACAACTTAACTTCATCACAGTCAATAATGAGATAACCTCCCAAATCTATGTGAAACAGAACAAAATTGTTTAAAAATGATCTAAAGTCAAAATTGCCATTGTTATGGTTATTTGGGCTGGTGGAAATGGTCTCGTTTTCAATTCAGTCATTTCTATAGGAAAACCGGCGTTAACACAACGATTACACTGGGGAGTATAGAGACAATGTCCCAAGCAAATTTTGTGACTAATGGTTCAGTAGAAGTTAATTTTGTATTTTCGCCCCATTGTGAATATAATGAGAAAATAATGAATTATGTTCAATATTACGTTGTCACCCCAAATAAAGTATTAACAAAATAATTAATTAGCATTTTTTTTTGTAGCATACCAGCCATCAAAAGATTACTAATTAAGAGGCTGAAGCACAGCAGTGTATGAGCTGACATATCCAGTCATTCATAGCTCGCTGCATGTGTCAGGGTCAGCGAACCACAGCTGACTAAGACTCTATTCTGCCTCCAAGTGGCGACCGTGAAAACAGGGTTCACTAGTATCGTCTGGCTAAGAGAATAATGAGCGAAGTGGGAATGCAAGCCACGTGCCCAAAAAAGCCAACTGAAATCGGATGTGTTGGGATGAAAGGCGCAGATGCCGTAGCCTTGCTGTAACCTACGACAAAACGTCATTTTCAGGAGAAATGCCAAAGGTTTGAGGGACAGACTGCTTAGTAATATAAGGAGCCTGAGATGGGCCCCAAGTTTATAAAGGAAGTAGATTTAGTTATTTAAGGAACAGACTGTATAGTGACGAGTGAAGTCTTAGACAGGCCTCAAAAGTTTAAACAGAAATAGATTTCTTCTTCATTCTTATTCTCCCGCTACCAAGTCTTGAAAAGGGCTTGGCAAGTAGCTGGATGTTGTCTGGAGAACGGAATATGTTGTATCGTAGCTTACAGCTTGTTTGTGATATTTGCACTTTTTGGTCTGACACATCCAACTTCAGCAGGCATTTTTGAGAACCAGGCTAGCCTTTCCTCTTTGATCCCTTCTCCTTAGCCAGTCTGCTCTGTTGCAATCTGCTATCCAGGATCACTGCATGGAGGTGTAGAAGGGTCTTTGCAGCTCTGGTTCGCTGGCCCTGACGCTAGCAGTCAGCTATGGGTCGCTGACCGCTGCAGCTCATGCACTCGAAATAGATTTAGTTATTCAGAGGATATATGTATCGGGACAAGAGAAACTTGAGATAAAGCCCTACATTTATGAGGTACATAGATGTTGGGCAATGACGAAGAGGAAAACATATCATATACATGCATCAATGACAGATCTATGGACACTGGAGTAAGATAATTGGATAAGTGATATTATATTCAAAAGCACAATAGCTCAATACTTACTAGTGCTAAATAAGCTCCAAAACCACAGACTGCTGATGGGGCCTCATATGCTGTGCCGATCTTATCAACATAACCAACGTATCTGTAATAAGAATGAAACAAGCGAGAAAACATGATTTGTTGTTGTTGGAAGTATTCAAAGAAATCAAATTGTGTTAGATACGACATAAGATACCAAGCTAAGGATCTTCAACTAGAGTGTGAAGTCAATCTGTTTTTACACTACCAGAGTGTGAAGTCAATCCGTTTATACACCACAGGAGCATAGTGGATAACCAAACTATTATCTATCTTCAGTCCACTTGTGTCATTAGACGTCGTGGGGAGGTGTAACCTACTTTGTTTCTAAGTGACTTCTTCTTCTTCTTTGTTCGTTCTCAATCTCCCGCTACCAAGCCCCTGAACAGGGCTTTGTGAGTAGCAGGATGTAGTCCGGAGAACGGATTGCGTTGAGTTGCTAGTTTACAGCTTGACTGTGATATTTGCACCTTTCGGTCAGACACATCCTTCTTCGGCAGCTCTAAGTGACTTAATACAGGTTTATAAGATAATCAAAGGAAAGGATAAATTAGATTATTACAAATTATTAAAAATACAACCACCTACAAGAACAAGTTGGCATATCTACAAATTAACTAAAGAAAGGTCCAGATAAGATAGGAAATATTTTTTTAGTCAGAGAGTGTTGAATGCTTGGAATGCAATGCCACAGGAAGTGGTGAATGCAAGGGCAGAATGCATTCAAGAATAGATTGCATAGCTTTTAGAGCAAGGAAATGTAATGAAGCTGGTTGTATACAGACTTTTCTAAACCAGTATAAAGAAGTTAAGTTAAAGTTAAACTTAACGTAACTTAAGTTTCATATTTTTTTGGCAGACGAAAATTCGCTGGTCAATCCCAGTATTTATTACCAACCATTAGGTTGTTAGCCCCTGGAATATACAACTACCAATTTTTTGGACTGGTGTTGGTGGAAGCGTAAATTAGAGCAAGGTAGACCCGCAGCCTGTCATGCGACATCTATGCCTCTCAGCTAACCACATTACCAAGACCTGATGTTATAGCCACACAGTCCCTTATTGCAACATATTCTCTGTGGGGCGAGAATTCCTAGAATAATTTGAGTAGATTTTCAACTTCAATTTTGCCCGAACAGAGGCCATTAAGCCTACTCTTTTCTGTTTCCAACTGCCAAGGGATTTTTAACGTGCTTGACACTGAACACCTGAGTTCGATATCACTACCCAGCGATTAGGGGAATTTTTACCAGAAGATCCACATGAAAAAATCCCGGTCTCCACTGTGAGTTGACCCCGCGACCTCTGGCCCTTAACGCGGACATCTTACCTCAAGACCACTGAATCAAAACTCCACCTCGTGTTCGCATTGTACTCCCTGGAAACAGGCTGTATCAAAATAATCTGGGCCAATGAGGTGGGGATCAGCACTTTAATCCCCATATTTATGAGCTTATTGAGAAACCCCAGATTGCACTACAGCCAGAAGGACCCCGGTCTATAATCTGAAGTACGTTTGAGGATGTAAAAAAGACCCATTATTACCCACCACCAAAGAAACGCCAGAAGTTGAATGAACTCATTATGAGCGGTTTCCAGAACAATAACACTGAGTCTAGATAACTAAGAACATTACTTACGGTTTGTTATCCTCCATTCCTGCCACAATGTAGGTGTTCCAGAGAGGGTTTAACTGACTCCTTCTGTTGTACAATACCCGTGTCAGCCAGCAATGCATACTTTGTGGTGTAAAGCCAAATCCATCATGCAGACACTCTTCAACAATTCTGTGCAGTCAAAGTTACAAATCAGTGATTCAATTTCCTAGGCTTAAAAAAAATAAAAAAATTTCTGCAATTTCTTAACCAAAAAAAAAGGCAAAGGCCACTGTTCATTGTTGACGATGATCGCATAATTAATTTTGCTAGCGCTATTTTTAGTAAGGATTAACTGCACTACTTTTTATCCTCACTCTCTTGTCCCATGCCACCCGACCCCAGTGGCAAGTCAAGGATAAGACGACTAGGGGCCGACTTTGAGATGCAGGGGACTCCGCATCTAGCACCCGTGAAAAAGACGGCGAAGTCCGGAGTCGAACCCACACCACCTGATCACGAGGCCGACGGCTAAACCACTTCACCACGGAATCCCAATATCTTGACCAAAAAACAGAAAATATGTGTATCTGTTTGCCCGTCTTGCCAGAACTCTAGAAGGGAGAACTCTAAAGCGACGTGAAATTTGCACAGCTTATTACGTCTAGAATTTCTAGATCGGTGCAATTATTTTCAGAGCAAAAAGAGCAAAATGCACAAACAACAGCTCATATAAATAACAAAATGCAAGCCAAATGAACAAACAACAGCTCATATAAATAACAAAATTAAAACCAAATGAACAACAGCTAATATAAATAACCAAATTAAAGCCAAATGAACAAACAACAGCTCATATAAATTTTAAAAAAGAGCCAAATGAACATATATGTTTTCAGAGATAAATGAAGACTAAAATGTCAAAAAAATGCAGAAATCACAATTAATGACATTGTGAGCTAAGAAAGAAATGGTTCGGATACATACACTTGCTGCTCAATCACATTTGTTAGGTACTGGAAATCCGCATAGTCTCCTGCAGCCCCTATTACCGTTGTGTCGTTAACCTTGAAGAGACGAGAGCAGTTTCGGAACCTTGCCAGAGTACCATAAGAACCGAGCATGTCTGCTGCTATGACAACTCCATCTCTGAACTGCACACCCAAGACAGACCCTCCTATAATAATTGGCTTCCTGTAATTTATAAAACATCTGTATATGAGGAAGGGAACTGGCTACTCTACCTTACATTAGCTGTAGTCTAATACTATGAAGTCTCTAACACTTCATCCCTAATGAAATTTTCTGCCATGGGACTTATTTATTTATACATTATATTAAAATATAACTTCCCCCAGGCCTAGTAAGCCACAGGAAGTTGTAAAATACCTACTACATGTAGCTGAAGCATTCGGCTACATGGCAACCGACATTAACTCCAGGATTCCAAGTAAGTATATCAGATGGCCAGATGAGATAAAGAAAACAAACAATACAACAAGAATAAATACTTACTTAGTCCGAGTGGTCTGCTGGGGTCTTTGGGTTTGACACAGACAAACACCTCAGCCATACAGAGAGCATGTCGTAAGAGGTGACTAACCGTGACATAGCATAACACAGGCCATGGATAGGTGGTTTGTTAAGAGCAGCATAGATGGCGCCTAACAGGTTGCAGGTCAACTTTGCTCTAATGTCTGAGTCTATTAAGATGGACTAGAACATCAGTTAACCCAACGCTGTAGAGTAATAAGCTGCTCAAGCATGGACCGCTAAGCAGGAAATACTGCTCCCAGCTACATCTAACTCATGCCAGAGCTGGAACCTGCACAGGGGCATCTGCTACTATAGGATTATAGATTGTTGTTTCGAATGCCCATAAGGAGTAGGTTTACTCTTTTGTGTGCCGTGAAAAGGACGTTAAGTGGCTGGTTGCGGCAGCTTTCCTCACATCCTGGGCATGCTGATGAAGGGGACCAGGATCCTCCAGGCGGTTGTGCTATTCTTGGCTTAATTTGCATGTCTATCACTACTACGGGGATCACTCACCTCATTAGCCAGGCTACCATGAAAACAGCCTGTTTCTAGAAAGGGCTGCGAAGGAGGCCAAGGTGAGGGTCATGGCCAGTATATTTTGCCTGGCCTTGACTAACATGTCTGATAAGTATGGTTTGCCTGACAAGACGTTAGTCTTTCTCCCCAGAATTTTACATCGACTAAGACTTCTTTGTCACTCCTCTTCTACCCTGGGGGTGTAGAAGTTTTTGTTTTTATTCTTGCAATCAAAAGCATCTCTGCAAGCTAACCACTATGGAGATTACAACGCCGATCCCCACCTCGTTTCCAGTGGCGAAACATGGACAAGAGGTGGGGGTCTTCATCAGTACGTTTCATCTGACCCTGGTCATCTTCAGCAAATAGCCAGAAGTATTAGTTACAATAGATTTGTAAGAGATCATATAAACAAGCTTTATAGTTGGAATATTTGGTGGAATGGATAGCGATATCAAATTAAGGACTCCAGAAGGAGAGAGGGGTTTTTATTGCCTTGGTTAGTTAGTTGCCCATTGCAAGCGATGGTGGCAACATCATCAAGCGGTTTTGTCTTGATGATGTATCTTGTGCTGGTTTTGGTTTATAGTGAGGAATAAACTGCGCTGGTCATTAACCATACTCTCTCCTGAGCTACCTTGGACCAATAAGCAGAGACAACTGGAGGTAACTTAGGGTGCAGGCACTCTGGCCCCACCTCCGTTGAGACAAGGAGTACTTGAAACTTGACCGTTCACCGTTTTGAGAGATGAGTGCCTTACCTCTCAACCACAGTGATCCTGGCTTTAATTTGGTAAATTTGAAGGCAGTGATAAACCTGCGAATATAGGTATCTTCATAAATGATAAAGATTGTTCGGAAATGGCTATAGGAATGCATGTGGTCGTTTTCTCTGTACCCATATATGCTGTGCAATTTTGCAGCTAATTCTTAATCGTAACCAGGGAAGGCGCCTACTCTCCTACCAGACGCTATATGGATACCTGCGAATACTAAATATGCTGCAATGGACAAAAACAGGCAGGTGAGGAAGGTGTGAAGGCTGTAGAGGCAGACTTCCACCGTGCACTAATGCAGACACGTCATTGAGGCCAACCATGTTTCGTGTATTTAAAAAATGACCAGAATAAGAAACATAGAGAAAACCAGACTGATATTAACGACTACGAACTGGCGAGAACTAAGGAATGCGATTTACAAGAAGAGGTAGTGGACTAGACTGAAAGTGAAAGCAAACAAAATGGGAGAGTAGATAGAAAGTCTAGGACAGGACTGGCGCTCTTTCTGGGAAACCCTCCGTCTGAAGATTACTGCTTGTTCCCTTATGTTGACTTACAACTTACACCGTTCTTTTTGTATCCTCCATCCCATAAATGCTTTGGCTACTCGGAAACTTGTAGAAGTTACCAGGCACGGGTCCATTTCTCCATAAAGGTGGAGGTCCAATTTGTTCATGAGCACCAGACGACATTTTACTGTTGGTCTAATATAAAAAACTAGGAATGTGGAAACAACGACACACGATGTACGGGCAAGCGACATATGCAGATAAAAATGATCATAATTGAGAAATAATCAAACAAGTACAGACGTTTACTTATTTGGGGCAACAATAACAGAAGATGCCAGCAATTAGACTGAAGTTAAGACAAGGACTACAATGGAAATAATGGGCTTAAGAGAAAAACATACATTGTTAACCTCAAAGAATATTAGGATATTACTGAGGAAAAGAATAATCACCATTCATATATGGCCAATTGCACTGGATGGGGCTGGGCAGTGGACTAGCAAAGAAGGATGAAAAAAGCTTAGAAACGTTTAAAATGTGAAATGGAAAGAGTGAATTGGACAGAAAGAAGATCCAAAGACAATGTACTCACTGAAGTGGGCACGCAAAGACACATATTGCATATGGTACAAAAACGCCGATTGAGTTGGCTGGGTCACAATATGAGACACGAAAGTCTTCTACAAATGATATTAAAGGGCAAGATTCAAGGGAAGAGAGGACCAGGGCGAACAAGACTCATTACAAGAATCTTTACATCTCAGGCATGAGGGGACATTAAAGTACGAACTTATACTTAAATGAAGAGAACTACAGAGGATAGGGTTAAATGGAGAGACACACAGACAATCATACAACCAATCTCGTGACTGATCAACCAGAGGATAGAGTCAAATGGAGAGACATATTCAGACAACCTTACAACCAGTCTCAGGACTTTACGAACTATTAACCCTGGATCTATATTTATAAAGCGTTAGACAAGTGTGTTTATCCACAGACCACTGTAATTATACTAAAGTCGGTTATGGGTTGTTCCAGATAACAAATTGACCTAAGATATTATCATTAATTATCAGCTTCCGATTGGGCATCTCTAGGTTTCTGACGATCAAGAGAACAGGTATTACCTCTCAATATTATTAGCTTGTACTATCTTCCAGGGAAAGAACATTTTAGGTGTTTCAGAGCAGGTGCAAATGCTGCAGCGCCAACATGTGTGGTGATTATTGTTTTACTCAACTCAATATTGGCTTGGCTTGGCTTCTTTCGTTCTCAATCTCCAGCTACCAAACCCTGACATGGGTCTAAGTAGCAGAATGTAGTCCAGAGAACGGAATGCGTTGTGTCGTAGTTTACAGCTTAACTGCGATATTTGCACCTTTCGGTCCAAAACATCCGACTTCAGCAAGCATTTTTTGAGTACTGGGTTAGCATTCCCTCTTCGATCCCTTCTCCTTAGCCAGTCTGCTCTATTGCAACCTGTTATCCAGGATCACCGCGTGGAGGTGTAGAAGGGTATTGGCAGCTCTGGTTCGCTGGCCTTAACGCTTGCAGTCAGCTATGGGTTGCTGACCGCTGCTGCTCATGCGCTGCTTGGCATCTTGATCCCAACTCAATATTGATGTTCCTTGATATTAGCAAAATGCCTTTTTATATATACGGTAAATGAAAGTGCCTTCTGACAGCACTGCATGCCCGGACGCAATAAACTTCTGGAAGCAGAGTATGATACATGTGCGAAATGGACACTGCTGCTTCTGCAAAACTTCAATTACTCTAACCCGTGGTCAGTGTAACATTTATTGTTCGTCCGGTTATTTTATTCAAACGTATATTGGGGCGATTATGCAAATTTAAAACTATCGCACGTGAATAATTTCAAATTCATTCAGTTATTACTTTAGCATACCATTTGTATTTTTTTCTTCGTCACGATAAAAGCCCTTCCGTTTTTAAGGAACATAAGATAAGCTCACAGGTAAAGGCAATTGAGTATTGAGTTTGGATTAAAGAAAATAATAACATTACAGCATCTGTATTTTTTATTAAATATTGATGTTTCTTTTGTATGCATACAATTTTTGTATTTCGAAGTTTTTATATTTCAAATTGATTTGTGTTTCGAGAAATCACAGGCCCACTTTTTAACTACACAGAAGATTGAAAACAAGAGGGGGATTTACTTGCTGTTTCACGAAACAAAATATGTTGAAAAGAGGCTGCTGTATTTTCTCAGACCGTACGTCTTGATTTGTAAACTTGCATTCAACATACCGGTAAAGTAGAGGCTATCAACTTAATTTCGTTGTTTAAAGGTGGAGTAAAATAAATATTGTGAACAGAAAGCTGCGGTGTTGCATGAGAAGCACTATCATTCACTCATCATTCACTTCAGTCATTGACATTGATTGAAAATTAAATGTCGTTTGTTTTTGTTTGTTTTTCTTTGCGAATATCGCATCCAATTTTGAAAACAAACTACTTTAAACTAGATTACTAGACAAACCACTGTATTGTTGATTGAAGTTTGGCAGTTTGTTACTGACATTGAATTGAAAATGAATTCCGAACTCAAGAGACATTAAAATATTCGAGCAATACTCTTAACCTTTTTCCATTATTAAGCATGCAGTATAAATTAGTACCCCCTTTACGTTACGGTCACAAAGCCTTCGTCAATGAAACGCAAAAAAATAAATAAATAAAAATTAACGAAACAACAAACAAACCACAATTAAAAACAAGACTGGATGTAGCATGAGTGGTTCAAGTTAGCTGTCATTAACCAGATGTGCCAGGAAAGGGTGAGGTACGGTGTGACACATCTGGTTAATGCTGTCAGTGTCATTTGGTTACCTGGCATCAGGCATACTGCTATTTGAATAACAGAATTCCAAGTACCCAATATGTAACTTGACAGCATTCTCTTAAGAAATTCAGTTTAGATTGTTCAATAATATAAAAGAAGCCATACTATACAGTATCTTCTTCTTTCGTCCAAAAAAGGACATGTTCTCACATGGTGTTGTAGTTTACAACGAGACTGCGATATCAATGCTTTTCGGCCCCGACACATCTCATGAGAATGCAACCTTCATCAACTTCCGCTGATGGCGTACAACGCTGGTAGATCTAGCTACAGGACAAGGAGGTGGCCGGAGGTAGGTGGATAGATGACATTAAAGTGACTATGCAGCGACACGGACTCACATAGACCAACAAAACACACTTGGCGGAGGATAGAAGACTTAAGCTCCCCATGGTGCTTAACGGCATATGTGGGAAATAAAACTAACTATCAGATGACCGGATATAATAACAAAGGCAGACTTGCAGTAAACAAACAGAATAACCAACGCCACTGCAGTTTAACGAGAACAAGTAGATATGTATAGGACACACTGAGAAAGAAACAGCAAAAATATTCAGACACAAACTGAATTAGAGATCACAGAGAAACGAAATAGTGGAGCTGCCAAAGAGCACCTAGTGAAGAACAATCAATAGGAAGTCTATGTCACTGAGCCTTGTGGGTGGAGCTCAAGAAGATGTCCCGAAAAACAGGAATCATTGAAGTGTGACCATTGCAGTCCTATTTTCCTACAAAATAGAGAATGGTGTTGCTTTGAGATAAGACAACTAATGGCCATTAAATGGCCAGGTAAGTTGCACATACATTGGAGACCCCAAAAAAAACCATGATTAAAGTAAAAAAGATATAAGCGTATAGTTTTTAATTAAAACTGACCTGACCTGACCTGCTAACAATTTGGAGTAATTTTGATCAAATATTGATAATCAAAAATGGAAATTTGGCAAAAGGGGATGAGCTGACAGCAGCCAACGACTTATAGCTGACTGCTTGCATCAGGGTAAGCTAACCAGAACTGACCAAGGCCTTATTTTGCCTCTAAGTGGAGGTCGGGAAATAGACTGCAGCCCTGCAGCTTGCCTGAGAAAATAAGGATTGAAGAGCGAGTCACTCTGTCCTGTTGCAGCCTGTTCTCTAGGATTATCACGGAGAGGTGGAGAAAGGTCCTGACAGCTCTAGGTTGCTGGCTCTGAGGCTAGCAGTCAGCTCTGGGTTACTGACCTCTACAACTGATGCACTACTCAATATCTTGATCCCGCATTAAATATAAAATGATAAACTTTATTTGGTTTATTTTGTAAATGTTTTTAGCACAGAATTTTTAACTTTTTCAATAGGTTTTTAGACATCACTGAAGGAAAACACATTACAGATGTCTAGCTCTCTTAAAGCTGTACTTGTTGATCTTAGTGGTACCTTGCACATTGACGATGAGCCCACACCGGGTGCTGTGGAAGCACTAAACAGGTTGCTGTTGTTGTTTATTATCTTGTTGTATGGCTAAACATTAGCTGATGATAACTGTCCATTGTTGTCAATGACGACCACCGAATTATCATCCTTGTTGTGTGTGTTCTGTTTTGTTTTATTTCTGCACTGTCTGGCATGTTGCGTGCAGTGTTTCCTGGACCTGATGTGGCTTATCAGTCCAATGCGGGCACGGATTATCCATTGCTCGGTTTCCAAACAAGACGTCTGTACGGTGAGCTTAGGGAAGGCTGGCGAAAAGAAGGTCGCCCGAAAAAGCGATTTAAGGACAGCCTGAAGGAAACTATAAGATGCTATCACATAGATGAAGACAAGTGGGAGAGCATCGTGGAAAACTAACCGGACTGGAGAAATGCACTAAATGTGGGTGTTGCTGATGAAGAAAGTCACTGTTTGCAGACAGCGTAAAGCAAACGCCTGATCCGGAAGGAAAGAGCAGCAAAACTACTCTCACTGGTAGCAGAAGACCTTGTGAGCTGAACAATTATAACTTAACGTCGTTATAGTTTATTACATACTTAACTAGGGGAAGACATGGGCTAGTGGTTAAGTGACACGGCTCACAACCAAAGGTGCTGGGTTCGATCCCCACCACAGCACCGGCCGTTACCCCGCGGAAGCAAACCCTTAGAAAATGCAGGAGGAAGCAGACCCTTACATAAAATGCATGCTGAAATCGGATGCACTGGGCCGACAGGCACAAAATAAAAACCACAGTGCAACGAACACTGCCTTGGGAATTAGAGAAATAAGGCGAACGCACAAAAAACAAATCTCTGTTGTTACGGTGTTTCTTATCTTTTTTGTTAATATCCAATTCTGGCAATACATTTTACAAATAAATGTGCATTTAAAGAAATGTGTAGTCAGGATTTTATTTTATTAAAATAAAAATTGAATAGTTTTCTGATGATACTCTTTACTTCGCAATTTTCAGGAGTGTTACTCAGTTGTAAATCGAGGCTGTAATGATTCGTAACTTACAGTCCTTATTGCCGAGACACATGAACTTACAGTCCTCATTGCTGAGACACATGAACTTACAGTCCTCATTGCTGAGACACATGAACTTACAGTCCTCATTGCCGAGACACATGAACTTACAGTCCTCATTGCCGAGACACATGAACTTACAGTCCTCATTGCCGAGACACATGAACTTACAGTCCTCATTGCCGAGACACATGAACTTACAGTTCTCATTGCCGAGACACATGAACTTACAGTCCTCATTGCAGAGACACATGAACTTACAGTCCTCATTGCTGAGACACATGAACTTACAGTCCTCATTGCTGAGACACATGAACTTACAGTCCTCATTGCCGAGACACATGAACTTACAGTCCTCATTGCCCAGACACATGAACTTACAGTCCTCATTGCCGAGACACATGAACTTACAGTCCTCATTGCTGAGATGCTGCGTTCCCAGATTATTAAAGTAATCTGTATGTGAGATATTCTTGTGTGTCTTCCTGCATGAAAGTAGCGCTATCATGTTAATAATATTTACCACACGTCTTGTCTATTTTATGCAGTTTGAAAGCCAAGAATGTGCACGTTAAATTTGTTACCAACACAACAAAGGAGAGCAAGAACGTCCTGATGACTCGGCTTCACAAAATTGGGTTAAACGTTCACAGTCAAGAAGTATTTTCTTCGTTATCTGCAGCAAGAAAGCTGATAGATGACTGTAAACTAAGACCGTTTTTCATGATTGACAGGAAAGCAATGGAAGATTTTGAAGGTTTGTGGCATAATTTAGAACAACAATTTAGTATTTTAATTCCAGCTTTAGTTCCGAACATAGTGAAAGGGTAGGAACTTCTTTGTTTGTTTTATTCCTTTCAGCGTAATATATGTTTTACATTTTATAGCTGGAATTTTTAACGTGCTTGACACTGAACATGGGAGTCCGATCTCATTACCCAAAGATCAGGGACATTTTTACCAGGAGATTCACATGAAAAACATCCTGGTCTCCACCTTTATTCGAACACACAACCTCTGGCACCCGAGGCGGACACCTTACCTCGAGACCACTGAATCCCCTTTGTGGGGCAGTGGTGCTATTCTTGTCCTTGTCATACACAAAGATCTCGGCGGACCATCCACTTTGTATAATACAGTGTGCAAACTAATTAGTTGCGGAGTCTTCAACCCTTATACAGGTTTGGTGGGAAGATTGACATCAAGGTAGTTGCAACATACTGATCAAGACTCCATATTGTGTGCATGCAGTCCATTTGGAAACAGGCTGTGTTACAGCAGCCTGGCCAACAAGTAGTAGTCATGAGAACTGCTGAGAGGCCTAGTTTTGCGCTATACTCAGAAGGGCACAGATCCATCTTCTTCTGTGTGCACTAGGAGATAAGACGAGCCATTACAACCTGCAACCAGAAAACATCTGTAAAGAGTAAACAATTTAGCAATGATAACCCTAGAGGAGTTAACAAACGATGTATGTAGCTCATTTCATTGGAAGAGTAGTTATTTGATGTGATATAATGTTAGGTTAAGGGATGTGATGGAAGTGTAGGGATATGATGTGAAGGCATGTGAGGCATAGGGATATGATGTGAGGTGTTGGGACATGTTGGGATATGATGGGAGGTGTTGGGACATGTAGGGATATGATGTGAGGTGTAGGGATATGATGTGAGGTGTAGGGATATCATGTGAGGTGTAGGGATATGATGTGAGGTGTTGGGACATGTAGGGATATGATGTGAGGTGTAGGGATATGATGTGAGGTGTTGGGACATGTAGGGATATGATGTGAGGTGTAGGGATATGATGTGAGGTGTAGAGATATGATGTGAGGTTTTGGGGCATGTAGGGATATGATGTGAGGTGTAGGGATATGATGTGATGTGTTGGGACATGTAGGGATATGATGTGAGGTGTAGGGATATGATGTGAGGTGTAGAGATATGATGTGAGGTTTTGGGACATGTAGGGATATGATGTGAGGTGTAGGGATTTGATGTGAGGTGTAGGGATATGATGTGAGGTGTAGGGATATGATGTGAGGTGTAGGGATATGATGTGAGGTGTAGGGATATGATGTGAGGTGTAGGGATATGATGTGAGGTGTAGGGATAGGATATGAGGTGTAGGGACATGATGTGAGGTGTAGGGATATGATGTGAGGTGTAGGGATATGATGTGAGGTGTTAGGACATGTAGGGATATGATGTGAGGTGTAGGGATATGTAGGGACATGATGTGAGGTGTAGGGATATGATGTGAGGTGTTGGGACATGTAGGGACATGATGTGAGGTGTAGGGATATGATGTGAGGTGTAGGGATATGATGTGAGGTGTAGGGATATGATGTGAGGTGTAGGGATATGATGTGAGGTGTAGGGATATGATGTGAGGTGTAGGGATATGATGTGAGGTGTAGGGATATAATGTGAGGTGTAGGGATATGATGTGAGGTGTAGGAACATGATGTGAGGTGTAGGGATATGATGTGAGGTGTAGGGATATGATGTGAGGTGTTGGGACATGTAGGGATATGATGTGAGGTGTAGGGACATGTAGGGATATGATGTGAGGTGTAGGGATATGATGTGAGGTGTTGGGACATGTAGGGATATGATGTGAGGTGTAGGGATATGATGTGAGGTGTAGGGATATGATGTGAGGTTTTGGGACATGTAGGGATATGATGTGAGGTGTTGGGATATGATGTGAGGTGTAGGGATATGATGTGAGGTGTTGGGACATGATGTGAGGTGTAGGGATATGTAGGGACATGATGTGAGGTGTAGGGATATGTAGGGATGTGATGTGAGGTGTTGGGACATGTAGGGATGTGATGTGAGGTGTTGGGACATGATGTGAGGTGTAGGGATATGTAGGGACATGGTGTGAGGTGTAGGGATATGATGTGAGGTGTAGGGATATGTAGGGACATGGTGTGAGGTGTAGGGATATGATGTGAGGTGTAGGGATATGTAGGGACATGGTGTGAGGTGTAGGGATATGATGTGAGGTGTAGGGATATGTAGGGACATGATGTGAGGTGTCGGGATATGATGTGAGGTGTAGGGACATGTAGGGACATGATGTGAGGTGTAATGATATGTAGGGACATGATGTGAGGTGAAGGGACATGATGTGAGGTGTAGGGACATGATGTGAGGTGTTGGGACATGTAGGGATATGATGTGAGGTGTAGGGACATGATGTGAGGTGTAGGGATATGATGTGAGGTGTAGGGATATGATGTGAGGTGTTGGGAGGTGTAGGGATATGATGTGAGGTGTAGGGACATGTAGGGACATGATGTGAGGTGTAATGATATGTAGGGACATGATGTGAGGTGTAGGGACATGTAGGGACATGATGTGAGGTGTTGGGACATGTAGGGACATGATGTGAGGTGTAGGACAATGTAGGGACATGATGTGAGGTGTTGGGACATGTAGGGACATGATGTGAGGTGTAGGGATATGATGTGAGGTGTAAGGATATGATGTGAGGTGTTGAGACATGTAGGGATATGATGTGAGGTGTAGGGATATGATGTGAGGTGTAGGGATATGATGTGAGGTGTTGGGACATGTAGGGACATGATGTGAGGTGTAGGGATATGATGTGAGGTGTTGGGACATGTAGGGACATGATGTGAGGTGTAGGGATATGATGTGAGGTGTAGGGATATGATGTGAGGTGTAGGGATATGATGTGAGGTGTAGGGATATGATGTGAGGTGTAGGGATATGATGTGAGGTGTAGGGATATAATGTGAGGTGTAGGGATATGATTTGAGGTGTAGGAACATGATGTGAGGTGTCGGGATATGATGTGAGGTGTAGGGATATGATGTGAGGTGTTGGGACATATAGGGATATGATGTGAGGTGTAGGGATATGATGTGAGGTGTTGGGACATGTAGGGATATGATGTGAGGTGTAGGGACATGTAGGGATATGATGTGAGGTGTAGGGATATGATGTGAGGTGTTGGGACATGTAGGGATATGATGTGAGGTGTAGGGATATGATGTGAGGTGTAGGGATATGATGTGAGGTTTTGGGACATGTCGGGATATGATGTGAGGTGTTGGGACATGATGTGAGGTGTAGGGATATGTAGGGACATGATGTGAGGTGTAGGGACATGTAGGGATGTGATGTGAGGTGTTGGGACATGATGTGAGGTGTAGGGATATGTAGGGACATGATGTGAGGTGTAGGGATATGTAGGGATGTGATGTGAGGTGTTGGGACATGTAGGGATGTGATGTTAGGTTTTGGGACATGATGTGAGGTGTAGGGACATGATGTGAGGTGTAGGGATATGTAGGGACATGATGTGAGGTGTAGGGATATGATGTGAGGTGTTGGGACATGATGTGAGGTGTAGGGATATGTAGGGACATCATGTGAGGTGTCGGGATATGATGTGAGGTGTAGGGACATGTAGGGACAGGATGTGAGGTGTAATGATATGTAGGGACATGATGTGAGGTGTAGGGACATGTAGGGACATGATGTGAGGTGTAGGGACATGATGTGAGGTGTTCGAACATGTAGGGACATGATGTGAGGTGTAGGGACATGATGTGAGGTGTAGGGATATGATGTGAGTTGTAGGGATATGTTGGGAGGTGTAGGGATATGATGTGAGGTGTAGGGACATGTAGGGACATGATGTGAGGTGTTGGGACATGTAGGGACATGATGTGAGGTGTTGGGAGGTGTAGGGATATGATGTGAGGTGTAGGGACATGTAGGGACATGATGTGAGGTGTTGGGAGGTTAAGGAATGTGATGAGAGGTGTAGGGAGGGGATGTGAGATGTAAGGACGTGATTTGAGGTGTTGTCACACGTATTAAGATACATGATGTTACATAAAGAAATTTGCTGTCAGCATTTCATTACATTTTGTGTAACTGATTCTGAATTGACAGGAATATCACAGGACGATCCTAACGCTGTTGTTGTGGGCCTTGCTCCAGATGAGTTCAACTATGAGAATATGAATATTGCAATGAGGTGAGTCTTCTTCTGCGTTCGTTCTCAATCTCCGACTACTAAGCCCTGAACAGGGCTATTTAAGTAGCAGGATTGTAGTCTGGAAAACGAAATGCTTTGTGTTGTTAGTTTACAGTTTGACTGCAATATTTGCACCTTTCGGTCCGACACATCCGTCTTCAGCAGCGAGGTGAGTCATTGAGGGGTACCCTGGTTCAAACGGCTAGTACCACTGTAACCTTCCAAGAATGTTGTAAACGGCGACTATAGAGTTGTAAATGAACTTGTAAAGAAAGTGATAAATCTATTCAGGATCTCAGGTCAGGCCATCCCATAACCAGCGAGGTTGTTGATGGGGAATGACAGTGGACAATCCAGGTGGCTGAATATTGGAAACATGATGTCTGTCGTGGTGCCCAGGACAGGGGAAGTAAGTAAATATCTATTAAAATAAGTTATGTATTACAGCCTTCATATTGTAGTGCTATCTCTCTCTCTCTTTCTCTCGCTCTCTTGTCTTCTTCTTCTTCTTCTTCTTTCGTTCGCTTTAAAATATTGTCTATATATTGTATAAACTTCACTGTCTTTTGTAGTTCACATACAGGTCCATAAAGTTTCTCTTCCAGTGTTGTTTCTATGGGCCAGTGAGATTTTCTCTGTATATCATATTCGAGGCAGTTTTGTAGTATGTGCTGTGCTGTCTGGGGCGCCTGTCCGCATGTTCACATGGCTGAGTTGCCAATCTTCATTTTTGTGTACATGTGGCTGCGGAGTCGGTTGTGTCCTGTTCTAAGGCGCAACACAACAGTTTGCTCTTGTCTGTTCATGTTATGATAATCGTCTGCTGTTACTGTTGGTGGCTTTCTGATTGATTTGATCATCCTTATCTTCTGTTGGTATGTAACTGGCACATCTGGTTGATCGTCTGCAGCACCCTCCTTTGCCAGTCGATCTGCTCTCTATTTCCTGATAATTCCACAATGAGAAGGTATCCACTGCATGACAATCTTGCGCTGGTTGCTCAGTTCAGACAGTAGAGCCTGTAGATCTGGCAGTTTCTCAAATTTAAGTGCTTGGAGTGCTGATTGTGCATCTGTAAGAAATACTACAGGTTGTGGACCGACATTGGTGTTCAACAGTTTCTCAGTTGCCACCTAGATTGCCTGTATTGCTCTTTTGTCACTTACATTCCTTTCACAACATCCCTCCTGTAATAAAATCACATCTCCCTAACCTGAATTTTGTTTCCAACCATCTTCTCTGTTCCTGCGTATCAGACTCTAGCTGCTTTGCCTTTCCCTACCATGATTCTTCTCCAAGTCATTTTTGTTGTTGCTTCCTCTCTCCACTTATCCCTGTGGAGAAATGCGAGTCTACGCATCTTATTGATATTCTAATGAGATATTTCCGTAATTCTATGCTAGATTGTTTAATTTCATTTGGCCGGATTATCTTTGTTTACTTCTTTGTTGTCGGTTCTCAAACTCCTGCCACCAAGCCGAAAAGGGCTTTGCAGGATGTTGTTTGGAAAACGTAGACAGTCGTAGTTTACAGTTTGACTAAGAAATTTGCACCTTTCTGTTCGATACATCGTACTACAGCAGGAATTTTTGGGTACTGCGTTAGCCTTCACTCTTCGAGCCGTTTTCCTTAGCCAGTCTGCTCTGTTGCAGTCTATTATCCAGAATCAGAGGTGGAAGAGAGTCTTGGACAGCTCTGGTTCGCTGATGCAAGCAGTCAGCTATGAGTCATTGACCACTGTCATCTCATTCACTCCGTATTTGGACCCCAAAACTCATATAATAGAGAAATAAAAGAGCGAAGAACTCATTTTTCCAGTGATACAAGGAAAAAGAAGAAGATTAGATGAAACTGCAATTCATAATTTGCTGTTCTCTCTATCCTCAGATTACTCCAGAATGGATCGTCCCTGATTGCCATACACAAGGCTCGGTATTACAAGCGTAGCGATGGACTGGCATTGGGGCCAGGTGAGAGGCAGTATCAACCAGTTTGGCTTAGCTCAAGATTAATTCTGTTCTGGATTTTTTTAAAATTTCTTCCAGTGCCCACTTAATTTCCAGGAGGGTTATTTGTGTGAAGACCAAAATATGAGTCATCTTCTTCTTCTTCTTCTGCGTACACAGTCAGACAGTAACCATTATTTTCTCGAAAAAAGCGGCGGTCATCCTGAGACTCTCGCCACTACCATAGAGCTTGTCTTGCAGTTCCACTGGCAATGGCCACATCTGCTCTCTCTGATCCTCGTATGTCGGGCAGTTCTGCAGCAGATGTTCAGTGGTCATTTTACCAGTACCGCACGGGCATTCGTCGGTACACCCTATCTTCAATTTGTTGAAGAGGTGGTACCTCAGTCTGTTGTGGCCAGTGCGAAGTCTGAAGACAACGACCTGCTCTCTTCGGTTCAACTGGTAATAGGCATCGTTTTTGGTGTAACCAGTATGTTCGGTTTCCCATTTGGACATGTACCTGGCTTTGATAAGCCGTTTTGACTCTTCGTACGTCATACTGGTATCTATTTGTGGTAGCCTTGCACCTTCTTTTGCCAGTCTGTCTGCCTCCTCGTTGCCTTGGATGCTGCAGTGTGACGGAACCCACTGTACCACTACCCTTTTTGGTGCGGACTGTTGGCACAGTTTGCAGAGTGCTGCTCTTAAGTCATTAAGCTCAGTGTTTTTCTGGCTTTTTAGCGCTGTGACTACTTCGAGAGCATCTGTCAGCAGGACTATATGGCTCTCATTTTCACTGTGTGTTACCATTTCTTCCACTGCCGCCCTCAGTGCCTCTGCCTCTGCTCTGAAATTGCTCGTGTACTTACCAGTAGCGAATGACAGTGTTATTTTTCTGCCATTTGGTAGGTTCAGGAATGCTCCTGCCCCTCCGTTCTGTGTAGTGTTTGTTACAGAGCCGTCGGTGTATGCATGGGTCCAGTCCATGCTTGGGTAGCTTTTCGTTATGAAGCTTAGGGTAGTATCTCTCCTTTCTTTTTCGGTCTGGCAGTTTTTGTTTGCAATACCTGGTATATTTTCTACCACCTCTGGAAATATATCCTGCCTCCAAGTAGGTTTTCGTACAGTAGTGATGGGTTTTGGTGTTGTTAGTGCGTTTATGGGATCTTCGTGCATCTTTGCTTTGGCTATTTCTGCAAAGTTTCTCCGCTTTAGTTTTCCAGTTCCCAAATTGTTTAGCCTCTGGTACATTGGATGGTCCGTCAGTCTTCGGAGTTTCTCTGACTGCAGCTGGGCTCTGCAGTCTCTTCTGTCGGTCATGGATTGCAGTTTTGTAATCTTTTCAAGTTCTACAATTGGCGTTGACTTCATGCCACCAGTTATGATTCTCATAGCTTGGTTTTGAAGTTTGTTAACTTTATCGAAGTTCGCCTTCGCTGCTGTTGTCCAAGCCGCGATGCCATACTCGAGAACTGGTCTCACTCTTCCAGTGTACAGTTTCTTTAGTATGCCTTCGTCTGCTCCCCAGCTTGTGCCAGCAAGTTTCCTCATGATCGCCATTCTTTCTCTGGCTTTCATTCGGTTTCTCTCAATCTGACTTTTCCATGTCATGCGCCGATCAAATGTGACTCCCAGATAGGTTGGGTTGTCGTTTGGCTGCAGGATTTTGCCATTTAGGCTTAGTTTGGTACTTTGGGGTTTTAATGAGAGCGAGAATATTGTGCACGTGGTTTTCTCCTCGTTTATTTTGACCAGCCATGAGTTCGCCCACTCTTCCAGCGATGTTAGGGCCGTTTGCATCCGATTTCTTGCTATGGTGAGATTCTTTTCAGAGGTCCACATAGCCAGATCGTCTGCAAACATTGAGCTATGGACTCTTCTTGGTATATTCTCTGTAATATCGTTTATATATACCAGGAAGAGTGTGGGTGATAGTACTCCCCCTTGGGGTACTCCCTGCTCGAGTGTCACCTTTTTGCTCATCTGCCCTTGTACTTGGACTCTGGCCGTTCTTTGTTTGAGGTAGTGGTTGATCCACTTGTACATCTTCCCACAAACATCACTTCTTCTTAGCTTGACTCTAAGTCCATCCTTCCAGACTTTGTCAAATGCCTTTTCCAGATCCACCCAAACAGCTACTGTGTGTTTCTGTGCCTGGTAGGCATCTTCTATCTCCTGGGCTATGAGGATGACCTGGTCCTCAGTGGATCTGTGCTGTCTAAAGCCGGCTTGCTGTGGAATTAGTATTCGTTTTTCTTCCAGATGCCACATCAGTCTGGTGTTTATCATCCGTTCCATCAGCTTGCCGACACAGCTCAGTAGGCTTATGGGCCTGTATCCATTCGGATCTGTTTTGTCCTTTCCTGTTTTTGGTACTGGTACCAGTATTGCATCTTTCCATGCCTGGGGTACAATACCCCTTTTCCAGCTTTGGTTCAGGACTGACAGTAGTTTTTCCTTCGCTGTTTGGCCCAGCCCCATCAGCATTTCGTTTGTTATCCCGTCTTTTCCGGGAGATTTCCTTCTCTTTAGTGTTCTCATAGCCTCTTCCATTTCGCGCATTGTTAGTTTGGCCATCATGTGCTCTTCAGGAGCCGTTTGTAATTCCAACGTGGGAGCGGTTTTGTTTCCTGTGGGCCTGCTTCCATGTCAATGGTTAGCCTGATCGGCCTGTGGTCGCTACCTGCCAGTTGGTTTAGCACCTGGCGGTCTATTTTATAGTGTATGTCCTGTGTGGAGAAGGCCAAATCTGGAGTCGAGGTGGTATGCCATGTTCTTGAATAGAAGCTAGGGCTATCCTCCGGCCTATTGATTAGGGAGAGATTTGCATCTATCTCCCAATCTTCCACTTCGTCACCTCTGCTGTCTGTGTCAGAGTATCCCCATCTCTCCGAGTGGCTGTTGAAATCTCCAACCACTATGCAGTTGGAGTCTCTGACCTCCATACTCGAGAGCGATAGGTCTCTGTTTGGTGGTCCGTACAGATTGAAAATGCGGAGCTTCGTCTCTTGAGCCATTATGTCAACTCCTACAATTTCTGCTTGTCCGGTGTGATTGACAGGTACCGCGCTACTCGGTATGCTGTTTCTGGTCAGTATCAGGACCCCTCCTTTGTGGCCTTCTCTATCTAGACGGAAAGTCTGGTATCCTCTGATTGAGAATTTATGGTTATTGTTGAGGTGCGTTTCCTGGATACATGCCACGTCAATCTTACCTTCATGCAGGTGATGTGTTAGGGAAAGTTTTTTGTTAATGACTCCCTCCGCATTCCACTGTAATATTCTGAGGGTCTTGAAGTTTTGGCCAATAGTCGTTTCCCCATAGCCATGTGCCTTGACTCCACGACACATGGGTGGGTGACCACCAGTAGCCAAGGGTGGGCCCCTTCGAGGCGTGGGGCCCGGCGCTATCGCTGCCTGGCGGGTCTCCTCAGGATGAGCGCCATACGTTTTTCGAATAGGTTGTGCTGCCATCATACTGTGATTTACGTTGCACTGTTTTGTTAGGCTTGCGGCCCCGTGCATCCGATTTCAACAGGCGTTTCTGTAGGGATGCCCTCCTTAGCCTTTGGCTGTCCCCAGCCTATCTGCAAGGCAGCAGTTGTTTACGATCAGAGTTTTCTCTCCTATGGAAGTTGTCTTACCAGACTATCGAGTCTTCACTACTCGTGTCTATAGGGTGCAATGATGGTATGTGATATATGAGATGGACTGGTTTACCCGGAAGAGAGGCAGTCCAGTGTGTCTGTATCCCAGGATCGTCACGTCCTGCCAGAAACGTAGCATTTGCATGTGAGTGGGGTATCTCTTTTTCCCTTTATTTTCTTGGCTTCTATGCAGGGATGGTACGCCTAGCATTCCCCGCCACCTGGGGTGTTGACACAGTGGGGCAGGTGTGCAATGTCCGCTGGTCTGCATCTCTTCTGCGTCCAGCATGATAGTTATGGCTGATAACGTACAGAGGTAGATATCGTAACCGGAGTGCATTTAGCCAGAGGACAAGCCTGGTAATGTCACAGAGATGTTGATCGCCTGGTGTGCGGACAACTCTCATGGTCAGTGGTTGAGTCTTGACAGTTCACAGTGTGGTGGCTGCTCTACTGTTTTCGACACCCCGACCAGGTTCTAAGTCTTTGGTTGGTGTTTTTCGCACCCCATCGCCGTATAGGGTGAGTATCAAGCAGTTTTCCGCCCGCTTTGATTTGCGGGCGGCAAGGACCTCTTACTGTGGCTCTACCTGATAGGGCTGGGGCGCAAGCCCCAGGTCCCGAGCATGTAGGAGCCTCCCATTGCAGTGGTGCTGAGATTTTGGGCGGGATTGCGGCTTTCAAGGGTTCGGCCGTAATCCCCCACATGGTAGCCTCGCGCCCTTGGCTTATCAGCCTGGTACGTGAACCAAAGTGTCTGCGGCTCCTCTCGATTTGAGCTGGTTTTCCGTAGCAACGCCCTGTCATTTGTAGGGTAAAACTGACCTGTCTTCAGATCTATTTCCAGCACCCGTTCACTATTTTGTCAGACGAATTTATTGAGGGCTTTTGTTTGTCAATGACCAGGTATTTGAGATCTGCAGAGTTAAACACGATTTCCGTAGCGTTCTTTCATTTGAGCTGACTTGTCGTCCGTGAGTCTAATACCAGCGTACGTTCATTATTAGACCCAAATGGCAGTGCTCTCAATTTGTCAGTTGTTCTACAGTATTGGCGTGTTCAGTCAAATTAAGCCGCAGGTTCCACACCTGGTGGTGCCCTTCCGTCAATTCCCTTAGCGAGACAATCAAGTTTCTTAAAGGGTAGCCCCAAAGATTTTCGAGGGTCTAATTCCAGCACATGTTCTCTATTAGACCCCACTAAGGTGTACTTTTTGATAGTCATTCTGCAGTATTGGCGTGGTAAGTTAACTTAGGTCTCAGGCTCCACTCCTGATAGTGCTCTTCCGTCAATTCCTTTATCAAACACTGGATGCAGACAAAACCGAGCCACAGGGGACATAACCCCAGATTTCTGGGGGTCTAAGTCCAGCACCAGTTCCATATTAGACTCCAGAAGAGTGGTCTCGGCATGTCAATCATTTCAGTGTTTCCCGTGTTGAGTCAAATTAAGCCGCAGGCTCCACTCCTGGTGGTGCCCTTCCGTCAATTCCTTTAAGTTTCAGCTTTGCAACCATACTTCCCCCGGAACCCAAACACTTTGGTTTCCCGGAAGCTGCCCGCAGAGTCATCGAAGCAACTCCTGCGGATCGCTAGTCGGCATCGTTTATGGTCAGAACTACGACGGTATCTGATCGTCTTCGCGCCTCTGACTTTCGTTCTTGATTAATGAAAACATTCTTGACAAATGCTTTCGCAGTAGCTCGTCTTGCGGCGATCCAAGAATTTCACCTCTAACGCCGCAATACGAATGCCCCCGTTTGTCCCTGTTAATCATTACCTCCAGTTCCGAAAACCAACAAAATAGAACCGAGGTCCTATTCCATTATTCCATGCACCATTATTCAGGCAGCCGAGGCCTGCTTTGAACACTATAATTTTTTCAAAGTAAACGCGCCGGCCACCCAGGACGCTCAGCGAAGAGCACCCGTGGGAGAGAGCCGGCAGACGGTAGGGCAGGAGACAACGGGCAGTGAACCGGCGCGAGCCGGACCGCCCGCCTGCGCCTGAGATCCAACTACGAGCTTTTTAACTGCAACAACTTTAATATACGCTATTGGAGCTGGAATTACCGCGGCTGCTGGCACCAGACTTGCCCTCCAATAGATCCTCGTTAAAGGGTTTAAAGTGTACTCATTCCAATTACGGGGCCTCGAAAGAGTCCCGTATTGTTATTTTTCGTCACTACCTCCCCGTGCCGGGAGTGGGTAAGTTGCGCGCCTGCTGCCTTCCTTGGATGTGGTAGCCGTTTCTCATGCTCCCTCTCCGGAATCGAACCCTGATTCCCCGTTACCCGTTACAAACATGGTAGGCATGTCACGTACCATCGACATTTGATAGGGCAGACATTTGAAAGATGCGTCGCCGGCACATGAGGCCATGCGATCAGCACAAATTTATCCAGAGTCACCAGTGGGGACGCCGCAACCCCGCGAGGGGAAACGACGATTGGTTTTGAACTAATAAAAGCGCTCTTTCCGCGAGGGTCGGAGCTTGGTAAGCATGTATTAGCTCTAGAATTGCCACAGTTATCCAAGTAGGATCGTGTCATCTAAGGAACCTCGACTGATTTAATGAGCCATTCGCGGTTTCACCGTGAGACAGTGTGAACTTAGACATGCATGGCTTAATCTTTGAGACAAGCATATGACTACTGGCAGGATCAACCAGATATCTGTCGGAGACGTACGTACTGCGCACACCGGTCGGCGGAGGAAGGGTGTGTAAAAAGCCTCACTGGGACGGCCGCAGGGACCGACTGACGGGACGGACGGACGGTTGTTCCACCCGTCCCTCACTCCGTCGACCTAGGACCGCCTGACAGGGGCCTCCCACACGCACCAGACGACCGACCGACCGGGCTCGCTCGAGGAGGGATGGCAGCGCTCTGTGCAGAACGGATCCCAACGACCTCGGCGACGAATTTCACTGGGACTAGAGACACAATTTGGCCTGCCGGCCCTTCTTCTCCGTAGGGAGAACGCAGGGCCTCGAGGCAACGATTCCTGCTTTCCATTTGCCGGTCACAAGCTCTTTGCGAGAGTCGGACCACCAGCGAGACGTACTGTCGAGCTCTGCTATAAGCCTTAGATAAATCACCACGGACGGACCACGTTTCCTGATACGGACCAGACTAGCGCACCTCGGTGGAGGAGCCACTACCACAAACCGCACCCAATTCGCACTACGGGGAAAGGCAGGCGAGCGTTTTCCGCAAGCCCGCGCTATCGCTCCGCCTGGCGGGACTGAGATCGCTTTACGAACACTGGTTGAAATTGAGTCGCCGCAGCGAGACAACTACCCCAGATTATGAGTCATCTAACAGTACTGTCTCAGGGAAGGAAGACTAACATATGGTCAGGCAAAATATACTGGACAAGACCCTCACCTCAGCTTCCTTGTAGCCCTCCCTGGAAACTGGCTGTTTTCATACCAGCCTGGCTAACAAAGTGAGGGATCGGCGTGATCCGCGTAGTAGTGATCGACATGCAGATGAAGCAAAGCATAGCACAACTGCCTGGAGGACCCTGGTCCACCTTCATCAGCACACTCGGAATGTGAGGAAAGCTACGACAACCCGCCACTTAAATTCCTTTTCAGGGTGCACAAAATAGTAATTCTGCTCATTAGGGACGTTCAACAACAGTACTGTCTAGTCTCTCTAAACCAGTGTTTGCCAACCTTTTTACTGTCTAGTCTCTCTAAACCAGTGTTTGCCAACCTTTTTACACCTGTGGATCGGTAAAAATGGAAAACATTTTCACGGGCCGCTGAGAATAGGACAAATTTGAAGAAAGTTCAAAGTTCTTGCTGTTTGATTTTTTTATTCTCCATTTTGTAGTGAATAAAATCAAAATAAAAGGTAAAACATATCCTGTTTGTCCGATATCATAAAAATCCATATTAAAGCTAAAATAAAATATCCACAAATGATCTAACAAAGACAGCTGTGAGTTCAAGGCTTCCGGCATTGCCTTGGAGCTTCTCGTACAGAGATAAAATATGTGTGACATCTATTGATGCCACAGAACAGTGAGTTTGATAACTGGGGAATTCAACCAGCTTTTGTGTGCATTTCAGGCCCTTTTGTGACAGCTTTGGAGTATGCCACAGGCTGCAAAGCAGAAGTCGTCGGAAAACCTTCACAGAGTTTTTTTCTGTCCTCCATTGCTGATGTAGGCTGTAACCCTTCTGAGTGTATCATGATTGGAGATGTAAGTCTTGTTATATTATTGTTGTTTTTATTATTATAATTAACCTTTTGTATTCTATGAGTGTGAAGGCCAGTCACAGTTTCTTCAGTGCCCTTTTAAAACTGTAATAAGTATGCTAGACTATACCTTCCGTCCAGAAAATACATTCCGATAAATTGACGTCTGAAATTGACCGTAAAAGAGGCTTGGCGAAAAACCTATTCCGGACGGGCCGTCACCTTGGTGCCAAGTCCACGAAAAAGGTGGCTTACAGAAATATCTGAGTCGGTGATTGTGGCACACAGTCGGGCTTGTTCTAGAGATCTTTTCATAACCTGAAGCTGAAAGGGCATAACAGGATAAAAGAAAAGATAGGCAGAATTGACCTTCTAGTTTTCATATTATTTTTTTACTTCACAAACATTTAGACTTACACCTATTTTGGGTACACCAGTTGACTTGTTAATCCTTGAAACTGTCACAAAGCCCTGATAGTGTTCCTAACCAGATCGGCACATCTGTTATTTTCAACTACAAATATATTTATTACATCTACATAAACAACTGAACAAATCTACCTCAGAAAAATCTGTTGCAACAACTTAACTTCATCACTCTCAATAATGGAATAACCTTCCAAATCTGTATGAAACAGAAAAAAATTGTCTAAAAATTATCTAAAGCCAATCCAGCCATTTTCTTTGTTACAATATCGGAGGGAAGTGACTTCGTTTTCGATTAAAACATTTCAGTAGCAAATTAAGGTGTTAATATAATGAATACATCAGTGAGTATGCAGAGTCAGTGCACCAGGTAAATATTTTTGCCAATGGTTTCATCATCATCATGTAGCATATCCTTTGCAGAACGTCGCGCTCATAACAGTTGATCTGTGAGACTCTCGATATCTGGTCAGAACTCCTGTCTCTGTCGCTGTCATCTTCAGGACCTCTGTGATGTCCTGTGTCCATCTTCTCCTTGGGGTCTGCCTCTGCCCAGCTTTCCAGGCACCATACCCTCCAGTATCGTTCTCTCCAGGCCATTTTGGCGTTTGATGTGGCCAACATATTTTAGCTTTCTAAACAAGATGTTGTTTTCTAACCAATTTTCCGCTATATCCAGTTCTTTTAGGATATCTGTATTTTTCCTTTCCGCTATCCAGAGTATTTTGAGCACCCTTTTGCGTTTTAGTTCAAAAGATTCAATCTTTCTCAATGCCAATGTATAGTAACAGTTATTATAATAACAATTCTTCCTCTAATTATTATCAACAAAACAGATTCTGGAAAACGGATTCTGGAATTATAGATCCGAGGAATGACTCCAAAAAACTTATTTACTGGGTACAGGGTATAAGCCATAGTTCATTACTGTATGCTCAGAATAGTTAAAACAATAATTAATTAGCATATAGAAAACATTTGGTATTTATACGTGTATGTTGGGATTATTAAAACTAATACAAATTAGCAGTTTAAAAACTACGTACATGAATAAATTACGTACATACGTTTTATTTATATTGTATTCTTCTTCTTCTGTATTGTTCATCATGCAAACAGTAAAGGAAGACAAACCAGGGAAGACACATGCCTGTATCTTCTAATGACTGACCAGATGGACCGCAGAATAACAGGATAGTGTATGTCTATAATCATTCTCTTCGTCGTTCTATCTCAAATCTAAGCCGTAATTTCTCTTAGAAAGGTCACTTTTGTTTGTAAAGATGTCTATTCTCCACACAGCTTTCATCTCATATCTGTCCCATAAGGCCAGTATTGTTCTTTCTCTTCCTCCGTGAACATGCAGCTTTGCAGGATGTGTTCCACGGTCATGGTATGCTCCCCATGTGGACACCTGTCATCTGTTCCAATCCTCGTTTTGTTGTAAAGACGACCTTGAGTCTATTATGTCGTTCTCGGTCCAAAGAGGATCACCTGCTCTTCACTAGTTAGATCATAGTAGACTTTTATGAATGTGGGGGTGTTGATCAGCCCATTTCCCCCTGAAGTTGGTATTAGTTATGGTTTTTGGGAGGAAGACTAACGTCTGGTCAGGCAAAACATACTGATCAGGCATGTTAGTCAGGGTCAGGCAAAATATACTGGCCAAGACCCTCACCTTGGCTTCCTGGTAGCCCTCCCTGGAAACTGGCTGTTTTCAAGGCAGTCTGGCTAACGAGATGTGGATCGACGTGATCCCCGTAGTATGTTGTGCCTGACCGGACTAGCGTCTCAGTTCCCTCTCACCATCGATGGTATATTTAATGTACTTTTGTGATATTTTATGTTCCTGCAGGATGTGAAGGATGATATTGGTGGGGCACAGGCTGTAGGGATGAGAGGTATTCTAGTACAGACAGGTGAGTCAAGGTGTGAGGGTGGCATTTGAGATTTAATGGGAGGTGTGAAAGTGGTGGGATAAGGGTGGGGTCGTAGTACAGACAGGTGAGTGTGAAGGTAGCAGTGGAGGTATGGGAGGAGGGGTGGGGTCCTAGAACAGGCAGGTGAGTGTGAAGGTAGCAGTGGAGGTATGGGAGGAGGGGTGGGGTCCTAGAACAGGCAGGTGAGTGTGAAGGTAGCAGTGGAGGTATGGGAGGAGGGGTGGGGTCCTAGAACAGGCAGGTGAGTGTGAAGGTAGCAGTGGAGGTATGGGAGGAGGGGTGGGGTCCTAGAACAGGCAGGTGAGTGTGAAGGTAGCAGTGGAGGTATGGGAGGAGGGGTGGGGTCCTAGAACAGGCAGGTGAGTGTGAAAGGAGCAGTGGAGGTATGGGAGGAGGGGTGGGGTCCTAGAACAGGCAGGTGAGTGTGAAGGTAGCAGTGGAGGTATGGGAGGAGGGGTGGGGTCCTAGAACAGGCAGGTGAGTGTGAAAGTAGCAGTGGAGGTATGAGAGGAGGGGTGGGGTGGGGTCCTAGAACAGACAGGTGAGTGTGAAGGTAGCAGTGGAGGTATGGGAGGAGGGGTGGGGTCCTAGAACAGGCAGGTGAGTGTGAAAGGAGCAGTGGAGGTTTGAGGGGAAAGGTTGGGGTGGAGGGAAAAGGGTGGGGTCTTAGAACAGGCAGGTGAGTGTGAAAGTAGCAGTGGAGGTATGAGAGGAGGGGTGGGGTGGGGTCCTAGAACAGACAGGTGAGTGTGAAGGTAGCAGTGGAGGTATGGGAGGAGGGGTGGGGTCCTAGAACAGGCAGGTGAGTGTGAAAGGAGCAGTGGAGGTTTGAGGGGAAAGGTTGGGGTGGAGGGAAAAGGGTGGGGTCTTAGAACAGGCAGGTGAGTGTGAAAGTAGCAGTGGAGGTATGAGAGGAGGGGTGGGGTGGGGGTTCTAGAACAGGCAGGTGAGTGCGAAGGTAGCAGGGGACTTTTGAGAGGCAGGGTGGGGTCCTAGAACAGGCAGGTGAGTGCGAAGGTAGCAATTGAGGTTTGAGAGGAAAGGTGAAGTGGAGGGATCAGGGTGTAGTCGTAGAACAGGCAGGTGAGTGTGAAGGTAGCAGTGGAGGTTTGAGGGGAGAGGTGAGGTGGAGGGAAAAGGGTGGGGTCCTAGAACAGGCAGGTGAGTGTGAAGGTAGCAGTGGAGGTTTGAGGGGAGAGGTGAGGTGGAGGAGGGAAAAGGGTGGGGTCCTAGAACAGGCAGGTGAGTGTGAAGGTAGCAGTGGAGGTTTGAGGGGAGAGGTGAGGTGGAGGGAAAAGGGTGGGGTCCTAGAACAGGCAGGTGAGTGTGAAGGTAGCAGTGGAGGTTTGAGGGGAGAGGTGAGGTGGAGGAGGGAAAAGGGTGGGGTCCTAGAACAGGCAGGTGAGTCAAGGTGTGAAGGTTGCAGTGGCCAATTAAAAGGAGAGTGAGGGAGAGAAAAGAGGATGAGTCTACAGGTGTCAGGGTAACAGTGAATAGTTGGGGGATGGGGGTTTGGTGGTGGTGCTGGATGGAGTGATGGGTGAGGGGAGGGAGTAGTCCAGACTGGTTAACGGTTACATTGTTGTTCATGAAACCTTCTGCAGGAGAGCATCAGGAAAGAGGGCAAGAAGAGGTAGACCGAGGAAAAGATGGATTGACAGTATAACCGAGGTCTGCCATAAACTGGGAAAAACCTTCACTCAAGTCACGAGGGAGACGAAATTAAAATATATACCACGAAACTGGGCTACAACCTGGTAGAAGATGAGACTGAGTGGTCTCGAGGTCAGACGTTGGCTTCGGTTCCTGGAGGCCATGGGTTCAAATCATGATGGAGACTGGGATTTTATCATGTGGATTTTCTGGTATTTCTTTGGATCTCTGAGTAGTAGAGATCGGATGCCTGTTGCAGTGTCGCGCACGTTAAAATCGCTCGGCAGTTGGAAATCAGTGTAGGCTTAATGACCGCTGCCCAGGCAAAATTTTGTTTAAATCTACCCAATCGATTAAAATTTTGTTTAAATCTACCAAATCCATTAAAATTTTGTTTAAATCTACCCAATCGATTAAAATTTTGTTTAAATCTACCAAATCCATTAAAATTTTGTTTAAATCTACCCAATCGATTAAAATTTTGTTTAAATCTACCGAATCGATTACAATTTTGTTTAAATCTACCCAATCCATTAAAATTTTGTTTAAATCTACCCAATCGATTAAAATTTTGTTTAAATCTACCGAATCTATTAAAATTTTGTTTAAATCTACCGAATCGATTAAAATTTTGTTTAAATCTACCCAATCGATTACAGGAGCTTTGCCGATGCTACTGAGTTCGTACACTGTGCTGAAATTCTCCACAAATATAGAGAAGAACATAGCAGTTATGAGATAAACTGTGTGCAATGTCGTTGATTCTTCGACTAAATTATACTAAACCAAATTAGAAAGTGAGACGACAAAAGAAGACGATCTCAACCAAAAGCAGTGTGCAGATCTCATACTGCTGCGTAGGATATTTGTCAAAAGGGAAGATATTCTTTATTTTGTTTTGTTGATTAATGCTCACAATGAGAAAGTTTACTCTTTTGTGTGCCCTGAAAAGGACGTTAAGTGGCGGGTTGTAGTAGCTTTCCTCACATTCCGAGCGTGCTGATGAAGGTGGACCGCGTCGCGGCAGTGTTGTGTTATGCTCGGCTTCATCTGCGTGGCGCTCACTACTACAGGGATCACATCGATCCACATCTCGTCAGCCACGCTGCCATGAAAACAGCCTGTTTCCAGAGAACGCTACATGGAAGAGAGATTGTGGTCTTTGTCAGTGTATTGTGCCTGACCCTTACGCGACATCCTGCGACTAGCGTCCCAGTTCCCTAGAGAAAAGGTTGAAGGCTGGACACCCCAGAACTGCACCTTCCCCAGGCCTAGTAGCCCACATGAAGGAAACCACCCATATTCTTACTACCAATAGTCAAATGTTAGTCCGTAAGGTATACCAAGGAAGACATGGAACAGCACTTTCTAAGTGCCGACCAGATGAATTTACTGAAAAAAAGGATAGCTTTTGTCTACCTGGCATGGAGAACGGCCAAAGCTATACAACAAAGACTCTAGTACTTCGTTAACAGATGCCTACGAAGGATAGTGGGCACAAAGTGGCAGGACATGGTGAGGGATGAACACCTATGGGAAATGAGCCAACAACATGCACTAAAACAACACATTAAGCAACAAAAATGGGACTGGCACAGTCCAATGTAGCCAGACAGGTTCTTAATTGGAATCCTCAAGGGAAGAGAGAGAGAGAGAGAGAGAGGTAGACCCAAAAATACGTGGAGAAGAGAATGTGAGAAGGAACTAAAATTAAATGATTACACCTGGAGAGAGGCAGAACGAGCAGACCAGGACCGTGCAAGCTGGCGGGATGTTGTCAATGGCCTATGTACCGGGAGGAGCGACGGGCTTTGTTTAATTGATAACCTGGTATCAGCACGGATCTATCGAGCATTCCACCAGACAACATACAGGTAAGCAGATGGATGTGAAATCCGGTGGATTTGATCAAGCTGTACTATTTTCTTTTTTTCTTTTTTGCAGGGAAGTACAGAGAAGAAGATGAGAGAAAGATAAACCCACCTCCTTTCAAAGTTGTTCGGGATTTTGCTCAAGCTGTTGACTTTATTGAGCAGGTTTTGTTGTAACTGAAAATTAACTTTGGTCCCTGGACCACTTCTAGAGAGAGGTAGAAAGGACAGTTCAAGATCGAACTTGCTGGAGGAGGGTTGTCAATAGTCTATGCCACGAACAGAGCGACAGGTATTGAATGATTTGTTGTATTATAATTTTCCAGAATTGGCTACCCACCTAGGCTTGCACATCTCCTGGACGAAGACGAAAATCCAAAACCTCAGCAGAAGCCCCTCTGCACTGAGTATCACCGTGAACGGCAACCATGTTGCAGCCATCGAGGACTTTGTCTTCCTCGGCAGCAGGCAGTCCTCCTGACGCACGCAGCAGTCATGACATCACCTGAAGGATGAACTTAGCAGCTTCATCCATGCACTCGCTCCGCAGAGTCTGGTTCCAGCGAAAGCTCTCCCTGGAGATCAGGCTTCATATTTACTCCTGCTTTGTCCCCCATTCTCCTGTACGGCTTCGAGTCCAGGACACTACTACAGCAGGACCGGCAGCGCCTTGAAGCCTTCCACCTGCGCAACCAGAGGCACATCAGGATTGTCTGGCATGACATGCTTTTCAATAGCGAAATAGTTCGATGTACTCAACTTGCAGGCATTGTCTCAACGATTGATAGCCGTCGTTTCTCACTCTTCGGTCATGTTGCTCGTCTTTCCTGGAAAGTCCCAGCCCACGAGATGTTCTGGCAGGCTGTCGGGCCAAGTTACGGGAAGAAGCCGTGCTCATCCTGGAGACGTCCTCACGGCCTGCCTTGCAACACCTGGCTAAAACAGACCGCCACCTCCCCAACAGAACTGAAGGCCGCCGGAAAAGTACTAATACTACTATCAATGTTTACCGTAATGGCTATGTCTGTCACTTAGACTATAAACATAATTATTGTATCTACATAAACAAACTAATAAGATCTACCTCAGAAACATCTGTTGCAGAAACTTAACTTTCTCTTTCTCAATAATGAGTGCATTTCAAATCCAAGTGAAAAAAAGAAGAAATACTTACCAAAATCTAAAATAAATAAAAAAATCGCCATTGTTTTCGTCTAACCGTACACAGTATGTTCAGCGTTTCTATAACATTAATCCAGCAGTTTATATAATATAAAGCGATGATCCTAGAGCTGGCGGCGTCCAACGTCAGTGGAATGGAGCCAAGTCGTCGTAATCTCACGCCGTTGCAACGGAAAAGATTAAATGTCCCGGATAGCCAACTCAGAGCTGAAGTCACTGCCTCAAACTCCATTCTGATACTGGATGCTGTTAACTTTTACCACACTGCCGCTGTAAAATCGTGACAGAAAATTTGTTTAGTTTCACAGTCAATGTCGTGAAAAAAACGCCTGAATATACACTGTTTTAATCCAGGCTACCGTAGAAATCAGCTGTTTGTTATGACGAATACGTCACTTCCTTCTACACAGGTTTGAACTGCGATGATTCTTTTGTGTTAGATTACAATGAATTTAAAACACTTTATTATCTTCTTTTACGTGGATTGGAGCCAGCCCATTATTGAGAATGGGGCAGGTAAGTTGTTGCAAAAGATCTTTGTGGGGGTTGATCTGCTTAGTTAGTTTATGTAGATGAAATAAAATACGTTTTTAGTGTCAATTAACACTTTTTCCTATGGTATGGCAGTATATGATGATGATGATCATCATCATCGTGTAACATGGCCTTTGCAGAACATCGATTTCATGACAGCCTGTCAGTAGGAAACTCAGTCATCCGGCTTGCTCCAAGGTCAAATCCAGTGTCTCCTTGATGTCCTGAGACCACCGTCTTCTCAGTCGGCCCTTTCCTCTCTTTCCAGTGACCATGCCTTCCATAACCACTCTCTCCAGTCCGTTGTGTCGCGTGACGTGTCCAAGAAACCTAAGTTTTCGGGTCATTACGTCATTTATAAGCCAATTCTCCTCCACTTTCAGGTCTTTCCCGATGGATTTGTTTTGTTTCTTTCTTTGTCCACACGATTTTCAGGACTCGTCTGTAGCGCTGTGTTTTAAAAGCATCGATCTTCACTCTTATTGCTTTTATAATCATCCATGTTTCACATCCATAGGTTGCGACAGAAAAAATTCATGTCTTAGGATCTTTAGTTTTAGTTCCTTGTTTGTATTATACCATAAGTTCTGCGTATTCCTTATCTTCTGCATGGCAAAGAGCCAGACGTCTTCTTATTTTCTTTGTACAGTCTCCATTGTTGTTAAGTATTGTAATATTAGACGACATATTATAACTTTAGTATAAGATAGATGCAGGAATAAGTGAACAAATAACACTTTTAAATGAGATTTGACATAAGCTGCATGCATGTATAAAAGTGTGAATAGCTATTTGTGCCAATGATTGATTAGACGAAGAACAAGAAATGTATAATAAAGATTAAGAACACTTATCTTATAATTGTCTTTATTGCTTCCTTTGCATGTGTTCCATCATAATATTCAATACCTGTGACACTCGTATCTCCTAAACAATACATTATGCCTGATTGCATTCCAAGTCTCTTTGTAGTCTGTTTGCTCTTTTGAAACCTTCTTTGTCTTCATGCAAGGTAAGGGCATCATTGGATTGTTGTATTTGTGATTAGCAGCATGTGTCTACACTGGAAAGAGTAAAGAAAAGTGGTATGGATTAATTCACTACTTATTAGTAAAACTGTGTATAGTAAGGAATAGAAAAAAGTTGGTATGAATTATAGCTTAAGTTAAAATTGTAGTAAAGAAAATAAAAAATAGGATGGTATGGATTATGGATACAGTTTAATTAGATTAAATGTGGTATACATTGAGGATACTATTAAATTAGACAATGTGCTAAGGAATAAATAAAAGTTGGTATGGATTAATTGTCACTTATTAATAAAACAATATAGTAAATAAAATGTAGGAAAATGCAAATGAATTAGGGCCTATTAATTTGTTAGACAATACATGCTTAAGCTGAAAAAAGTAAAGAAAATGTGGAATAAATTATGATTTACTATTGAATCAGACCAACTGGGTGCCAGAGTTTAGAAAAAGTGTCCTGGAATATGTGTTGCTGAACTATTAGATGTAAAATTGGTTTACGCTAGAAATAATACAGAAAAGGTGGTTTGGATTATGAGTTTTGAATTTATCAGATGTGATATAGCCATAACAGACACACTGCAGTAATTGACTTACAGAATAGAGAACCAATCCCCGGGTAACCATTGCCAAATGGAGAAAAGGCTGGGAAACTTGCAGCGCCTGTATTTGGATTAGCCCCAGTCTGACCTGAGTTTCTCAGAAACGACTGCATTAAAAGTTGCTGTAACATCTGTAGATGAAGAAGTGCATACAGTAACACTGACCACGAGCGTTTGTCATTACACTAAGAAGTGCATACAGTAACACTGACCACGAGCGTTTGTCATTACACTAAGAAGTGCATACAGTAACACTGACCACGAGCGTTTGTCATTACACTAAGAAGTGCATACAGTAACACTGACCACGAGCGTTTGTCATTACACTAAGAAGTGCATACAGTAACACTGACCACGAGCGTTTGTCATTACACTAAGAAGTGCATACAGTAACACTGACCACGAGCGTTTGTCATTACACTAAGAAGTGCATACAGTAACACTGACCACGAGCGTTTGTCATTACACTAAGAAGTGCATACAGTAACACTGACCACGAGCGTTTGTCATTACACTAAGTTGATTGTCATATTGACAAGTATATTTTAGACTAGACAAAGTGCAGGAACAAACATAAACTTCTTCGGTCAATTGATGCTTTGCTTCTAGTCCAGTGAGGTTAATGAAGGAGACTGTGTTTCAGGTCTTCGCCGGTCCCTCACAGCTTTTCGAGCATGGTCGCTTCTCTGTATCAGACTGCCTCTCTTTGGTATGTATAAAAGTAAGGCAGTCCTACAGAATATGTTCTGGTGTTTTTGGGTGCTCCACAATCGCACGTAGCAGTGTCTCTGAGACCCATTCTATGGAGGTGGGCCTTGAGTCTACAATGTCCTGTTCTGAGTCTGAAGATCTTTGTGTGTCCATCTCTGCCAAGTTTGTCTATGCTGCCATTTTTTGGCTTGTATTCTTTGTGATGGTCTCTCCATTCCATCATCATGGATCATTTGATGAGTGTCTTTGCTTTTTTATAGCTCTGTGGATGGCAAATTTGCATTCTGCCACTTCCAACTTTTGCGAGCTTATCTGCGTTCTCATTACCAAGTATCCCACAGTGGATCGGAATCCACTGTAGGACTAGATCTGTATTCTTCACTGTAGGACTAGATCTGTATTCTTTGGGACAGCAATCCGATGTTGTGTTTTATTTTTTACTGATTGCAACAGAGCAGACTGGCTAAGGAGAAGGGACCAAAGAGGGAATGCTAACTCAGTACTAAAAAAATGCTTGCTGAAGTCGAATGTGTTGGACCAAAAGGTGCAAATATTGCAGTCAAGCTGTAAACTACAACACAACGCATTCCGTTTTCTGGACTACATTCTGCTACTTAAGCCCTTCTCATGGTTTGGTAGTGGGAGATTGAGAACGAACGAAGCCAGTTTTGCCTTGGAACTTCTGCTGTAGAGGCAGGTCAGGTAGCCTGTTTAGTTGCCTCATTAGTTTTATGAACTCTAACATGATCAAAATATGTGCCAAGCTAAGAATCTTTCCCAAGGTGAAGTCGGTCCTTATATATGGAGTGGGAATGTGGGGGATGACCGAACTCAGTGTTAAGAAATTACAAGGCTTTATCAACAAATCACTAAATATATATATAACACGTGCTTAGAAGACTCTGCAGTCTGTAAACAACCAGTTTCTTTTACTTCACTTGAAATAACTATGCGCATCAAATTTATTCTGAAATGTATTAATTGACCATGCCTCTACTATTTCCTGTGGCAATGCATTCCAAGCATTCACCACTTTCTGACTTAAAACATATTTTGTAATATCTAATCTGGACCTTTCTTTAATTAATTTGTAGCTGTGTCCTCTTGTTCTCGTTGGTGGTTATATTTTTGAAAAACTTGTTATAGTCAAATTTATTATTTCCTTAGATTATCTCATAAACCTGTATTAATCGCCTCGAATTCTTTTCTTTTATAGACACCGTAGGCCGGATTTTCTGAGTCTTTCCTCATATCTGTTATTCTTAAATCCCACTATCAGCTTTGTTGCGCTTTTTTGTATACTTTCCAGCAAATTTATATCTGCTCTATGATAAGGACTCCAAACCTGTACACATCACTCCAATCTAGGTCTAACTAATGTTTTATACACTTTGACAATCACTTCAGTGACATTGGTATCAGCATGTAAAGAAGCAAGTAGGTAGTTGTTATTGTATGTCCACAATGAGTAGGATTACCTTTTTGTGCGACCTAAAAAGGACTTTAATTGGCGTGTTGTCATAGCTTTCCTCGCATATCAGTTCCCTTCAGCAGACTCGACCGCTTGTCAGGAATGAAGTGTTAGAGACATATGTGTTGGACCGAAATGTGCAAATATCGCAGTCAAACTGTAAACTAGCGACACAACGCAAATCCGTTCTCCGGACTGCATCCTGGTACTTGCAAAGCCCTGTTCAGGGCTTGGTAGCGGGAGATTGAGAATGAACGCAGAAGAAGAAGAAGAGACTTCAGTATACTAAGCCTCAGCTTGTGAATTGGGGTGGGCAGATCCCTTCCTCGTCGTCTTTTCCTTCCCTAAACGTAAGTCAGGTACCCATTTGCAGCTGGGTTGACTGGAGCTGGCGGCAGAGGGAGTTGAACCCCCATACCTTTACCATGAAAAGCAAGTGCTCTACCACTATGCTAATCTTCCTCTCTCCAGGTGTAATCTTTTGGGTCTACCTCTTTATCTTGGGCAGAAAGACTAACGTCTGGTCCGGCAAGATATACTGGTCAAGACCCTCACCTCGGCTTCCTACTAGCCCTCTCTTGAAACAAGCTGTATTCATAGCAGCCTGGCTAACGAGGTGAGGGATCGACGTAATCCCCGTAGTAGTGAGTAACACGCAGATAAAGCCAAGCATAGCACAACCGCCTGGAGGACCCCGGTCCACCTTCATCAGCACATTTGGAATGTGAGAAAAGCTACTGCAACCCGCCACTTAACGTCCTTTTCAGGGCGCACAAAAGTGTAAACTTACTCATTGTGGGCATTCGCAAACAACAACCTCTCTATCTCTTCCATTGAGGATTCCATGAAAGAGCCTGTCTGGCTATGTTGGACGGTGCCTTCCGCAGCGTATGTCCTATCCAACCTTATTTTCTTCGCTTAATGTGTTGTTGCCGTGGCTGTTGTTGACGTCTTCTTTCCCAAAAGTCTTCATTCCTCACCATGTTCTGCCACCCTATCCTCATTATCCTTCGTAGGCATCTGTTAATGAAGGACTGGAGTCTTTGTTGTATGATCTTGGTCATCCTCCATGTCTCCGCTCCACACAGCTATTGACACTAGCGTTGAATATTCTAACTTTAGTGTGAATCTTGATTTCTCTGTATCTCCATATATTGTTTAGTGTCAGGAATGCTATTTTATTCATTATTTAATTTTGTGTAAATGCCCCCACCCCCCACTTTGTATGGTGCTTACTGCTAATTCATCTGTGTGGTATATAGTGATAGTAGAGGCCCTTTAGACATCCTAGGTGGATAAAAGTTGTTGTTGTTGTTGTTATTCTTCTTCTTCTTCTTAGTAAAGCCACTTGTACTTGAGTTAATATTTCTTTGGTGACGGGTTACTGTGGCTCTCCTCACATACCAAAGCATAGTTGAGAAGGTAGGCTGAGGTCCACCTGGCTGTAGTGCAATGCAAGACTCCTCAGTACGCTCACCACTATGGAGATCACAATGCAGATCCCCACCTTGTTAGCCAAATTGCCATGAAACAACATGTTTCCAGGGAGAACTTCTTGGAAGGGAGGTGGGGGTCTTCATCAGTACGTTTCACTTGGCCCTGACTAACATAGTCTGATCAGTACGTTTCATCTGATCCTGACTAACATAGTCTGATCAGTACGTTTCATCTGATCCTGACTAACATAGTCTGATCAGTACGTTTCATCTGATCCTGACTAACATAGTCTGATCAGTATGTTTCACCTGGCCCTGACTAACATAGTCTGATCAGTAGGTTTTACCTGACCTTGACTAACATAGTCTGATCAGTATGTTTCACCTGACCCTAACTAAAATAGTCTGATCAGTATGTTTTACCTGACCCTGACTAACATAGTCTGATCAGTATGTTTCACCTGACCCTGACTAAAATAGTTTGATCAATATGTTTTACCGGACCCTGATTAACATAGTTTGATCAGTATGTTTCATCTGACCCTGACTAAAATAGTCTGATCAGTATGTTTTACCTGACCCTGACTAACATAGTCTGATCAGTATGTTTCACCTGACCCTGACTAACATAGTCTGATCAGTATGTTTTACCTGACCCTAACATAGTCTGATCAGTATGTTTCACCTGACCCTAACTAAAATAGTCTGATCAGTATGTTTTACCTGACCCTAACATAGTCTGATCAGTATGTTTTACCTGACCCTAACATAGTCTGATCAGTATGTTTTACTTGATCTTGACTAACATAGTTTCATCAGCATGTATCCAGGACACGGGCCATACACATTTTTTTGCAATGTCTTTTATCCTTATGCGTTTTTACAATAGTTACTGTTATTTATTATTATTATTAAAGGGCGTTTCTACATCTGAGAGGTTAGGTGCTCACCTCTCAAGACACAAATGAACAGAAGCAAGAAAGGGTGAATGGTTCAAACCCTACAAGTTTCAAGCGTCCCCTAGTCTCAAGGAAGATAAGATTGGATTCTAGCCCTGTTGGAGATGGACAAACAACTCAGAAGTCCCGTGTACACACTGAGCATGTAAAAGAACCATTGGCAGTTAAATATTGCAAAGATCAGACTGTTAGCCGCTATCAAGAAAAATGATAATGGTATCGAAATTCCTGCCCAATGGTGGCCTCTATAAAAGTCAAGAAGAAAAGGCTCTTCATCATGCCAAGATACAACACGATTGCAAGTATAACAAAATTCCTCCACACTCCTACAGGGAAAATGGAAAATGGCTCATAAAACTTGACCGAACCTTAGTCTTTTCTCCACAAAAATAATATCACTAGTAGTAGTAGACATATGGACATACACCATTGATGGATTCATGCATCGTCGGAGGGGTCTGCCACGCGTTTACCAAACGGTTGGTCTTTAGCGTTTGCGTTGGTGCTGCCAGATCTGGTGTGACAGGTGCAGCTGCGCCAGAGCTTGTTGGTACTGTTGCTTGAAAATAAAATCAAATAAAATACATTTTTCACTTGTGCTGGCAGATTAGGATCAGGTTGCAGGACAAAGTGTCTATCTCTGAAATTCTAATAACTCTGAAATTCTTATACTCTGAAATTCTTATAACTCTGAAATTCTAATAACTCTGAAATTGTAATAACTCTGAAATTGTAATAACTCTGAAATTCTTATAACTCTGAAATTCTTATAACTCTGAAATTCGTAGGAAGACTAACATGTGGAGCATCCATACATTGGCTCAGCGACGATGGGCAGGATATGTTGTTTGCATGCCAGATAAGCACATCTCCAAGCAGCTGTTATTTGGTGAGCTCAAAACGGGCAGACACTCACAAGGAGGGCAGAAGACTTGTTGAATATGTCTCTGAAATTCATCTTCTTCATTAATCAACTGATGCTATGCTGAAATGTTTAAATATTGATGTTACCTCCTGGGAGATGCTTGCACAAGACTATACCACCTGGTGAGCTAGTATCACCGCTTGTGCTCAGATCGCAGAAAAGCGAAAGCGTGCTGCCCGAAAAAAACCAATACTCACAACGATTCCACAGCCGGCTCCCCACATGTGTGTCTTGAATGTGGTAGGGTGTGCCGTTCCAGGATTGGTCTTTGTCTTCTTCTTCTGCTACCAAGCCCTGAACAGTGCTTTGCAAGTAGCAGGATGTAGTCCGGAGAACGGAATGCGCTGTGTCGCTAGTTTAGAACTAGACTGCGATATTGGAACCTTTCGGCCTGACACATCCGCTTTTGACAGCCAAGATTGGTTTTTACAGCCATCAGAGAACACATATAGCAGCTGTAATCTGATGCTGTGGCTATCTTTGCTTGCGATGGGCTACTATTATTTTAAAATTAAAATAATTGAAACATGGTTTACATTATAATTGTTTGTTCGTTTCATTGACTATGACGTAGGTGTCATTCTGTTTTTGTCAAGGTGCAGTCACTGAGCCATTACCTATAAATGTTTTTGAATACAGACCAGGAAGGATATTCTATATTTCTACTGCAATCGTACGAGCTAAAGTGCTCGTCTGTTGCCGCAAAAAACCGTGATCAGTTTCCAGTCTCGACATGTTTCTGTCTACCCAGCTGTATACATGCACTTGACTTATAATTAGGGACAGCAAGACGGCAACTAGTAACCCTACATCAGAGAGATTTTTACTGACCAGCTGAACCCAAGTGAATTTTCTTTGGATTGTGTCCCCATTGTTAGACCTTCAAAAAGAAACTGTACACTGGAAGAGTGAGACCAGCTCTCGAGTATGGCATTGCGGTATGGACAACAGCAGCAAAGGCGAACTTTGACAAAATTAGCAAACTTCAAAACCAAGCCATGAGAGTTATAACAGAAGGCATGAAGTCAACGCCAATTGTAGAACTTGAAAAGAGGGGTATTCCTGAGCCTACCAAATGGTAGAAAAATAACACTGTCAGTGGCAACTGGAAAATACTCAAGCAATTTCAGAGCGGAGGCAGAGGCACTGAGGGCTGCAGTAGAAGCAATGCTGACAGGCAAAAGAAATGAAAGCCATATAGTCCTGCTTACAGATGCCCTGGCCGTAGTCACAGCACTAAAAAGCCAGAAAAATACTGAACTTAATGATTTGAGAGCAGTACTCTGTCAACTATGCCAGCAGTCCGCACCAAAATGAGTAGTGGTACAGTGGGTTCCATCCCACTGCAACATCCAAGGCAACGAGGAGGCAGACAGACTGGCAAAAGAAGGTGCAAGACTACCACAACCAGACCCTAGTAGGACATACGAAGAGTTAAAAAGGCTTATTAGAGCTAGATACATGACCAAATGGGAAACCGAACATACTTGCTACACAAAAAACGATGCCTATTACCAGTTGAACAGAAGAGAGCAGGTCGTGGTCTTCAGACTCCGCACAGGCCTCAATAGACTGAGGTACCACCTATTCAAAAATTGAAGATATGTGGCACTGACGAATGCTCGTGTGGTACCGGTAAAATTACCGCTGAACATTTGCTGCAAAACTGCCCTACATACGAGGATCAGAGAAAGCACACGTGGCCATCACCAGTGGCAACACTAGACAAGCTCTATGGCAGTGTCGATAGCCTCAGGATGACTGCTGCTTTTTTCTAAAAAATACAGGTTGACGTCTGACAGCGTACGAAGAAGAAGAAGAAGAATCTTCCTAGACTGAAAATCTCTGATACAAAGAGAATATTTATTGACTCATCCATCTGTAATCATGACTCATCCATCTGTAATCCTGACTCATCCATCTGTAATCCTGGAAAGCAGCAAAGATGGCATTAAGCAGGCCACTGGTCTAATTTTTTCTCTCGTGTTTTAGTCCATTATGAAGGTTATCAGGCCACGGATTTGACTGGGATTCTTACTATAGTCAACGACTTGCTCTTGGAGAAACCTTTCGGCGTTATTGAGATCCAGAATATTGGATAAAGATGCATAGCAGCGCATGAGCTGACTGCTAGCATCAGAGCCAGCGAAACAGAGCTGTCATGACCCTTCTACACCTCCACTCGGTGATACTGGATAACAAGCTGCAACAGAGCAGACTGGCTAAGGAGAAGGGATCGAAGAGGGGAGACTAACCCGGTACTCAAAAATGTCTGCTGAAGTCGGATGTGTCGGACTGACAGGTGCAAATATCGCAGCCAAGTTGTAGACTATGACACAACGCACTCCGGACTACAGCGTGCTACTTGCAAAGCCCTTTTCAGGGCTTGGTAGCGGGAGATTGAGAATGAAGAAGAAGAAGAAGAAGATGGATATCCAGAAATTGGGCAGAAGATGCAGCAGCGGTTCATAATTTGCATCATGGGCAGTGACCCATAATTGACCAAGACCCTATTCTGACTCCAAGTGGTGGCCCTGAAAACAGATTGTAACCACGCAGCCTGACTAAGCAATTAGGTATCAATGAGGGAAGGCAAACCCTGTCCCAAAAAATGCCATGCTGATAAACACATGCAGATACCATTACATGGCATTGGGACTACGGGCGCGAGCCCAGATGCTGCTGGATCCGTAACAACAATAACCAACCACAAACAAACAACAACAACAATAAAACACAAACAAACAACAACAACAACAACACAAAACCACAAAGAAACAACAACAAACCACAAAAAAACAACAACAACAAACCACAAACAACAACAACAACAACAAACCTGTTTGGAAGGCTCTGAATAGTCTACAAAAAACATGTTTCTTTTACATTTCCTTGCTCTAAAAGCTATTCACATCCAATCTATTCTTAAATGCATTAATTGTCCTCGTCTCCACTACTTCCTGTGACAATGCATTCCAAGCATTCACCACTTTCTGACAAAAAAATATTTCCTAATATTTTTTTTTTTTTTTTTTTGCGTTCGCCTTATTTCTCTATTCCCCAAGGCGGTGTGCGTTGCACTGTGGTTTTTATTTTGCCCAGTGCATCCGACTTCAGCACGCATTTTATGTAACGGTCTGCTTCCTCCTGCATTTTGTAAGGGTTTGCTTCCCCGGGGTAACGGCCGGTGCTGTGATGGGGATCGAACCCAGCACCTTCGGGTCGTGAGCCGTGCCACTTAACCACTAGGCCATGCCGTCCCCTTTCCTAATATCTAATCTGGACCTCTCGTTAGTTAATTTCTAGCTGTGCCCTCTTGTTCTTGTAGGTGATTGCATTTTGCAAACTTGTTATAGTCTAATTTATCCTTTCCTTTGATTATCTTATACACCTGTATTAAGTCACCTCGAATTCTATAACTAAAACTATACAATGCAGGCCGGTTTTCAGGATGAACGCTGAAAAGGAAGGCGATCCAGAAAAAAAAAGAATTTATTGAAGAATCCGGAATCCCAGTCTAAAAGAGCTATGATCACAGTGGATGAAGAAGAAAAAGAAGAAGAATTACATTGTTATCAAATACTGAACCCCCCAGCTTTTGATGTAACAGTTACCATTGACGACTGCTGCAGAGCCAGCTTTGGCTTGATTCTGTTGGGGCATCAGAGCTGATAGGAACGAATTCTGACCCACTGTGCAGAAAGACAAGAAATCAGATCATTAATTAGATTGTTTGTCTTTGAATTTCACGAAAGACGTAACTCAAAACAATATGGTGATGTCTGACATGTCCCAGTAGAACTGTTCATAAAGTTTAATTTCTATAAGTTGCAAATGTAATCTATATATAGGACAGAAAATACGAGGTGCGTTCAATACAAACCTGGACTTTTTTTGTAAGGTAGTCAAAATGCAAAATTTTTTTTGATATAGTCGCCTGAAACGTTTATGTACTTATCCCAGCGTTTAAGTAATGCTTGAAAAGCTTCAGTGTAGAAAGATTTGTTAGTATGTCTAAACTTAACTTAACGTCTTTATACTGGTTTAGAAAACTCTGCAGAGTCTGTATACAACCAGTTTAATTTACATTACCTTAATCTAAAAGCTATGCGCATCCAATCTATTCTTAAATGCATTAATTGTCCGTACCTCCACTACTTTCTGTGGCAATGCATTCCACGCATTCATCACTCTTTGACTAACAAAATCTTTACTAATATCTAATCTGAACCTTTCTTTCGTTCATTTGTAGCTGTGCCCTCTTGTTCTTGTGGGTGGTTGTATTTTTAAATAAAACAACTTGTTAAAGTCTAATTTATCCATTCCTCTGATGATCTTGTAAACCTGCATAAGTCATTTCGAATTCTTCTCTTTTCTAGGCACTATAGGCCGGTTTTTCTGAGTCTTTACTCATAACTGTGATTCTTAAATCCCACTATCAGCTTTGTTGCTATTTTTAGTATCCTTTCCAGCATGTTTATATCCCCTCTTCAATAAGGACTCCACACCTGAATCAATCCAGGTCAGCCTGCTTCACTTCGTCATCAGTGTTGAAATGTTGACCTCCCAGGAATTCTTTTAGGGGTCCAAACAGGTGGAAATCGCTTTTAGCGTGTCTGGGTCAGTAAGGCGGATGTGGCAATACCTCCCAGCTGAGTTACTGCAGAAAGCACAAAGTGTGGTGAGCCGTATGAGGTCCAGCGTTATCTTCCAAGAGCATGACGGGATCATCACTCAGGGATGTACGGCCTTCAATCTAAAATGTTTACACCATTCAAATATCTTACTGAGGCTGAGTGTCTCATCATCGTATTGTGTTTCCAGTCTTTTATCAATTTCCACAGGTTTCACGCTTTCTCTCACAAGAAAATTCATCACAACACGCTGCTCCATGCAAGCACTAACAGTGTTGTCGGCTATTTTTATTTATCTGTCACGTGACTGGTCCATAGCATCTAAATCACGTGCGAAGTGATCAGTAAGGCTATTAATATAGTAAATTTGTTCGCATTTCTTTTAGGATGCGCAACTAAAATTGTGTGGGCGAAACTCAAGGAGACGTTCGAAAATATGAATCTACTGAGAGCCTCCATTGCAGTTCTACGTTCATAAAAGGAAGGTATGATAATTAAGTTATATCCAGCAAGCTGCTCAAGCAAGTAGTGCCGTGTTGAAAAGATGACAACTGTAACCTTCTGAGCATATTCTAAAACCCTAGCAACCTCATCATGTGAAACTATTACTTCAAACAGACACTGCACATACTAAGCTTCAGGCTTCAAGTAAAAGGGGAAGCTGAAGTGGTGTCTTTATACTTCACCTGGAGCTTAAAGTCGATGCATCATCAAAAACTTGCTATAACAGCTTGTGGACTTACAAGTAGCAAATGGGTTCGTGGCCGCCCCTGTGGCTCCAGTCATACCTACTCCAAACCCAGCGCCGATTCCGCCCATGCCCCTCATGCCTCCTAACATCATGGGGGCGTAAGCTTGCAGGAGCAGGGCTGTTGGATTGACCTTTCCATCGCATTGTGGGGCTGTACATGGGTCTGTGGAATAGATTCAGTTAGGTTTAGAGGGCAAGGCGGGAGGTGAGGTCTTGATCAATATGTTTGAAGTGAGGTGAGGTCTTGATCAATATGTTTGAAGTGAGGTGAGGGCTTGATCAATATGTTTGAAGTGAGGTCTTGATTAATATGTTTGAAGTGAGGTGAGGTCTTGATCAATATGTTTGACGTGAGGTGAGGTCTTGATCAATATGTTTGAAGTGAGGTGAGGTCTTGATCAATATGTTTGAAGTGAGGTCTTAATCAATATGTTTGACCTGACGTGAAGTGAGGTCTTGATCAATGAGTTTTACCTGACCTTGAGGTGAGGTCTTGATCAATATGTTTCACCTAACGTGACGTGAGGTGAGGTCTTGAACAACGTGTTTCAACACAGAACGGAGGGGCAGGAGCATTTCTGAACCTACCAAATGGCAGAAAAATAACACTGTCATTCGCTACTGGAAAATACACAAACAATTTCAGAGCGGAGGCAGAGGCACTGAGGGCGGCAGTGGAACAAATGGTGACAGGTAAAAGGAATGAAAGCCACATAGTCCTGCTTACAGATGCCCTGGCGTAGTCACATCACTAAAAAGCCAGAAAAATACTGAACTTAATGATTTAAGAGCAGTACTCTGTCAACTATGCCAGCACTCCGCACCAAAAAGGGTAGTGGTACAGTGGGTTCCATCCCACTGCAACATCCAAGGCAACGAGGAGGCAGACAGACTGGCAAAAGAAGGTACAAGACTACCACAACCAAATACTAGTAGGACATACGAAGAGTCAAAACGGCTTATTAGAGCTAGATACATGACCAAATGGGAAACCGAACATACTGGCTACACAAAAAACGATGCCTATTACAAGTTGACCAGAAAAGAGCAGGTCGTGGTCTTCAGACTTCGCACTGGCCACAATAGACTCAGGTACCACCTATTCAACAAATTGAAGATAGGTGGCACTGACGAATGCCCGTGTGGTACCGGGAAAATGACCGCTGAGCATTTGCTGCAAAACTGCCCGACATACGAGGATCAGAGAAAGCACATGTGGCCATCACCAATGGCAACACTAGACAAGCTCTATGGCAGTGTCGACAGCCTCAGGATGATCGCTGCTTTTTTTCGAACAAAGAAAGGTTGATGTCTGACAGCGTACGATGAAGAAGAAGAAGAACAACGTGTTTCACCTGACCTTGAGGTGAGGTCTTGAGCAACGTGTTTCACCTGACCTTGAGGTGAGGTCTTGATCAATATGTTTCACCTGACTTAGATCACTCTTCGTTATAACTTCATCACATAGAACCATTGCCATGAAGCCACCGATATAAATGATTGGTTACAGGCCACCTGAAATGGGGTCAACTGTAGTGGTAAACCAATTATACGTCGTCCATCCTAGCGACATCGTATTTATTGTTTCCATCCCTTACGAAGTAGGGCTGAACTTTGCGGAACACACCTCACAGCCAGTATGTCGTTTATTCCAATTACTGAGGATTACATGAAGGATTTATAGAACTGAAGAATTTAACTTAATTCACTTCACTATACTGGGTTTAAATGCTCTACAGTCTGTACACAACCAGAAACAATTTCGATTGCACCTGCAGTCGCCAAGCAGTGTGCAGGATAGGATTTTTTTGGGCCTTCGATGTAAAGAAAATCCAACCTATTTGTTTACCTAGGTCTCGGACTGATATTTTATTGGTCACAAGGCCCGAATCCTAACTGTCGTACCACCCGTCTCGCTAACAGTAATATTACCGTGTTAACTCTTTCTACGTAATGACAAATTTACTTAACACATACTGTCTAACATTAATCCTTTCTACGTACCTCTATGCTCTAACCTAGGGGTTATAATAGATCATACATGTAAGGTGAGTGAGCAAGTCCAGGTAGCGGTGAATAAGGCAAATGCAATGTTAGGTGTGACAAAAAGAAATATTAAACATGGGAGTAAGGAAGTGATAGTCAAGCTGAATAAAGCATTAGTTAGACTTAGATTGGAGTACTGTGTACAGGTGTGGAGTCCTTATCGTAGAGAAGATATAAATGTGCTGGAAAGGATACAAAGAAAGCGACAAAACTGATAGTGGGATTCCAGAATTACAGTGATGAGGAAAGACAGAAAAACCGGCCCACGGAGTCTAGAAAAGAGAAGAATTCGAGGGGACTCAATACAGGTTTATAAGATCATCACAGGAAAGGTTAAATTAGACTTTAACAAGTTTTTTTTCTCAAAATACAACCACCAATGAGAACAAGGGGACACATATACAAATTAACTAAAGAAAGGTCCAGATTGAATGTTAGGAAATGTGTTTTTTTTAGTCAGAGAGCGGTGAATGCTTGGAGTGAAGGTTGTGGAGGCAGACAGTTAATGTATTTAAGAATAAATTGGATGCGCAAAGCTTTTAGAGCAAGGTAATGCAAATGTAACTGGTTGTATACAGACTCTGTAGAGTCTTCTAAACCAGTATAAAGAAGTTTAGATAAGTTAAGTTATGAAACCCTATATATTCAATGCTGAATTGGAACGGAAAATCCAGACCATGGAGATGACTTGTTATCGAATGATCCTTGGAATTTCATATCGAGAGATTCTTGGAATATCATATCGAGAGATCCTTGGAATATCATATCGAAGGATCTTTGGAATATCATATACATGGATCCTTGTAATATCATATCCAGAGATTCTTGGAATATCATATCGAGACCACGTCACGAATGTTAGTGTACATAATACTATCTGACCACAGCATACTGTAGATAAAGGCCTTCTGGCTCACGGATAAATCCCTTTGAAACGTCACATTCCACGGCTGACTAAATAATAAAACGTGCATGTGTCAACTATCAGGGCAACTATAATAACGTGCTCGGGAAACAAATATGGAAATGCAATTGGTTTCAGGGCAGGATTATGTGAAAGGATCGCTCTCAACAGTGATTTGTTGTGTTTTGTACAGTGATTTTGTTTGATTTCTTTGCGTGGAGCATGGATTGATACACCTTGGTACAAAATGAGTTTAATTATTTAGTCGGCCGTGGAATGTGACGTTTCAAGGGGGTTTGCCTGTGATTCTGACGGCCATACGCTCTCGTGGTTTTCACGGCAAGGGATGGAGAGGTCGCATTTAGATGCACTGGATAGATAATATTAGCGATGAGTGGCCTTGACATTAATTTAAATCTCAGCTCTCGCATCGAATAGAGTAGGATGTTCGTCCATCACGTGTGATGAAGTCCACTTTCTCTGTTCAGCCGTGTGGACAATCCTTTTCTTTTGCTCTGTCTGCTGAAATGGGTGGCTTGCGCGGTGATTTGAATTAGAGTGAGCACGATTTTGCGCAATATGTCAACCTCACTCTCTGTTCCTGAGCTACATTTATCCAGGGGCAAGACTTTATCGAGATGACTGGAGATATCACAGGGTGTTAATTTCCGTGAACAGGCATCCCGCAAGGCAGCGTAGGAATATAGTGCCTTCAGGATGTAATGAGATAGGATTCCCTTACGACCACCTAGACATCGGGACAGACGAGACGAGAGACTTACCAATCACATGGAAAGAATCGAACCACAGCATGTCAGCAGTCTACACGTCTGATCGCACCCATTGACCCTCATCTGGGGCTCAACGGTGTTCGAAAAAATGCTTCTTCCTCCTAGCTGAATCAATGGAATACGTTGTATGGAACATATAAGTAACATATACGAATATATATGTTCTGTTAAGAATCGACGTCACTGCACCTCAGGCAGACAGATAGATTCTCGGCCCCTCTCAGCAAATGGCTAAGAGTGTAGATATTCTTCTTTTCCTTCGTCGTTCGTTCTCACACTTCCGCTACTAATCCTAAAAAAAAAAGGACTTTGCAAATAGCAGGATGTACTCAGGAGAAAGGAATGCATTGTCTAGTGGTTTACAGCTCAACAGCGACTTTTGCACCTTTTTGTTTGACACATCCGACAATTGCACTGTATGGGACAGGCATGGACTCTAACCAAGAAGCATGACAAAGCATTGGAAGCGTTTGAAATGTGGTGCTACCATAGAATGAAAAGAGTGAGTGGGACAGAAAGAAAATCCAATGACTATCTACTCACTGAAGTGGACGCACAAAGACAAATATTGCATATGATACAAAAACGTCGGTCGAGTTGGCTGGATCACAATATGAGACATGAAAGTCTTCTACAGAAGATACTAGAGGGCAAGATTCAAGGGAAGAGAGAACCGGGGCATCCAAGATTCAATTTTACATCACAGGCATGCTGGGACATTCAAGTACGAACTTATGATGACATGAAGAAAGCTGCAGAGGATAGGGTGAAATGGAGACACACACTCAGACAACCTTACAACCAGTCTCCTGACTGATCAACCAGAGGATACTACCAAATGAAGAGACACAGACAACCTTACAACCAGTCTCAGACAACTTTACAATCAGTCTCAGACAACCTTACAACCAGTCTCAGACAACCTTGCAACCAGTCTCAGACAACCTTACAACCAGTCTCAGACAACCTTGCAACCAGCCTCAGACAACCTTACAACAAGCCTCAGACAACCTTACAACCAGTTTCAGACAACCTTACAAGTCTCAGACAACCTTACAGCCAGCCCCAGACAACCTTACAACCAGTCTCAAGCAACCTTACAACCAGTCTCAGACAACCTTACAACCAGTCTCAGACAACCAGTCTCAGACAACCTTACAACCAGCCTCAGACAACCAGTCTCAGACAACCTTACAACCAGTCTCAGACAACCAGTCTCAGACAACCAGTCTCAGACAACCTTACAACCGGTCTCAGACAACCTTACAACCAGTATCAGACAACCTTACAACCAGCCTCAGACAACCAGTCTCAGACAACCTTACAATCAGTCTCAGACAACCAGTCTCAGACAACCTTGCAACCATTCTCAGACAACCTTACAACCAGTCTCAGACAACCTTACAACCAGTCTCAGACAACCAGTCTCAGACAACCAGTCTCAGACAACCTTACAACCGGTCTCAGACAACCTTACAACCAGTATCAGACAACCTTACAACCAGCCTCAGACAACCAGTCTCAGACAACCTTACAACCAGTCTCAGACAACCAGTCTCAGACAACCTTACAACCTGTCTCAGACAACCTTACAACCAGTATCAGACAACCTTACAACCAGCCTCAGACAACCAGTCTCAGACAACCTTACAACCAGTCTCAGACAACCAGTCTCAGACAACCTTACAACCTCTATACATTGCTACGGTTACCTCAATCCACGACTAGTTTCACCTGCATATATTTCTACGGTCACCTCTATCCACGACTAGTTTCCCCTCTATATATTTCTACGGTCACCTCTATCCACGACTAGTTTCACCTCGATATATTTCTACGGTCACCTCTATCCACGACTAGTCTCACATCTATATATTTCCTATGTCACCTCTATCCACGATTAATTTCACATCTATATATTTCTACGGTCACCTCTATCCACGACTAGTTGCACCTCTATATATTTCTACGGTCACCTCTATCCATGACTAGTTTCACCTCTATATATTTCTACGGTCACCTCTATCCACGACTAGTTTCACCTCCATACATTTCCTATGTCACCTCTCAGGGCGCCCCTAAAGCCAGCATGGCAGCTATTTCTTTCCCGTCAATCCCAGCATGACCAGAACAGTAGATCCGAACAAGTTCCGGAAGATTCGAGGCGTCCCACGTATAGACCACACCTCATGGCATTGGGCGTTATGGCGAGCGCCAAAGTGCTGCTGGACATACAACAACAACATATGTACCTGCTCAATCGTTTCATACTTACCTACAATAATTGGATACTCAATCACTGTAAGAAGAAGAAACAATAATTGTGAATAGACATAGGAACAATTTATACACAAGATAACATATTATATAAGTATTACAGTATTGCAGACACGTGCAATGAGAAAATGTAACAGATTTAGACTGACTGTAATTACCGTGTTCATTGCCAAGACCCTTCTACACCTCCACGCGGTGATCCTGGATAACAGGCTGCAGCAGGGCAGACTGGCTAAGGAGAAGGGATCGAAGAGGGAATGCTAACCCGGTACTAAAAAAATGCTTGCTGAAGTCGGATGTGTTGGACCGAAAGGTGCAAAAATCGCAGTCAAGCTGTAAACTACGACACAACGCATTCCGTTCTCTGGACTACATTCTGCTACTTAAGCCCTTTCAGTGTTTGGTAGTGAGAGATTGAGAATGAACGAAGCCAAGCCAAGCCATTCTAATTTGCAGGAATCCTTTTTTAATAAAAAAAAACTTACAATTAGGACATTTGCAAAAGATCCATGAACGATTTTACGATCAATCCAAACGCATGGGAGGAGATTACGGGAGGAGGTGGAGCTTCATGAAGAGCGACCTTGAGGGCGGGCATCGGGGCATCAGAGCTAGTTCTGATGACGGGGATGGAGGACAAGTGACGCGGGGGAATGAGGCTTGCACCAGACCAGTCGAACTTCTTCTGTTTGCATTGCTGTCGTCCCTGTAAATCGGGAGTCGGCAAGGTCAGCCACGGGGGTCGATGTCCCCCCAGGACAGATGCTGCCACCGCCATCTCTACAACAGACTAGCTTACTGACCGTCTGTCAAAACGTAAAATGTCATAACATAACAATTAAAACCAAGGCCAAGGCTTACAGTGAATGTGTCGTCACGCGCTTCTATATGTTAGCGAGATTTGGACAACCTGTACCAAACCAAACAAGAGCACAGGTTTAGCACCTTCCATCTACGGCGCCTGCGACACATTCTTGGAATTACATGGCGGAACAGAATTACAGAGGTGCAGTCTGGCACCAGTCTCCCATGCATGTTTACTCTCTGTAGTCAGCGAAGACAACGGTGGTTTTATCATGTTCATCTCATGGAAGATGGTCGCATTCCCAATGATACCCTCTATGGATAGTTGACAGATGGCAAAAGAACAGTCGGCCGACCAAAGTTGGGGCGCAAAGATGTGTGCAAGTGTGATCTGAAGGCCCTGGACATGAATCTGACATCCTGGGAAAACGAAGCTGCAGACCGATCCAGATGGAGATGTACCCTGAAGGCTCACCTAATGACAGGTGAAAAGACGTGCTTGCAACACAGAGAAGTGAAAAACGAAGCAATGTAGATAAGGGGCTACTGTAGTCAGTCGTGACTGAAAGGGGCTACTGCAGTCAGTCGTGACTGAAAGGGGCTACTGTAGTCAGTCGTGACTGAAAGGGGCTACTGTAGTCAGTCGTGACTGAAAGGGGCTACTGTGGTCAGTCGCGACTGAAAGGGGCTACTGTAGTCAGTCGCGACTGAAAGGGGCTACTGCAGTCAGTCGCGAGTGAACGGGGCTACTGTAGTCAGTCGTGACTGAAAGGGGCTACTGTAGTCAGTCGTGACTGAAAGGGGCTACTGTAGTCAGTCGTGACTGAAAGGGGCTACTGTAGTCAGTCGTCACTGAAAGGAAAGGGGCTACTGTAGTCAGTGATGACTGAAAGGGGTGACTGCTACTAAAGATTCCCATTTCATGCCAGTAGCCATGCGGCATATTGGGAATATGGTGGTAGGTCCACCCGAGGTCACGTGGTCTACATCTTGACAGCCACCTTTACTTTCCCAAATTACATCTTCATCCTCTTCTTCTTCTTCTTCTTCTTCTTCTTCTTCTTCTTCTTCTTCTTCATCTTCTTAATAATAATAATAATCAGCCTCCTTGATAGATTAGCTCTTGGAGATTCTAGATCAATTGGGGGAGGGGCAGTCCTGTCGAAAGTCACATGGGTTTCTGGCTCCTTCCCGACCAGAGAGTGGGAGAGTAGGGTCTTCGATGTTGTGCAATGTCGAGAACCGGGCTAAAACATTTCCGAGGAGCCCCTGGGGGCGGTTGATGGGGGTGGGGGGGGGGGGGGACAGAGGAGGGACTTTACATCTCCACCAGCATACGAGGCCCTGTAAGGGGATTTGTATCCGTCGTTTCCGGCCTGTTTCAGGTTTACATATGGGCAGGGAGACATCATTTCCCGAGGTGCATTTCCGAGTTGGGCACACTCAGCTCCGTGCAATGCTGAGTTGGGCGTCCGCGGCGCAGTGCCGGGGTAGCACCGGAGCATCTAGGGGGTTACAGACTTCACCATACCACGTGGTATTGTGGGAGTCCCATTTGCGACCATTCCGCCATGTTTCAGTTTTGCAAATGGGTCCATTACTTTATATTTGATATCCGTATCTTCTTCGTCCTCAATCTCCCACTACCAAGCCCTGAACGTGCTCAATCTCCCACTACCAAGCCCTGAACGTCCTCAATCTCTCAGTACCAAGCCCTGAACGTGCTCAATCTCCCACTACCAAGCCCTGAACGTGCTCAATCTCCCACTACCAAGCCCTGAACGTGCTCAATCTCCCACTACCAAGCAATTAACGTCCTCAATCTCCCAATACCAAGCCCCGAACGTCCTCAATCTAACACTATCAAGCCCTGAACGTCCTCAATCTCCCCCTACCAAGCCCTGAACCTCCTCAATCTCCCCCTACCAAGCCCTGAACCTCCTCAATCTCCCCCTACCAAGCCCTTAACCTCCTCAATCTCCCCCTACCAAGCCCTTAACCTCCTCAATCTCCCCCTACCAAGCCCTGAACCTCCTCAATCTCCCCCTACCAAGCCTTGAACGTCCTCAATCTCCCCCTACCAAGCCCTGAACCTCCTCAATCTCCCACTACCAATCACTGAAAAGGATTTTTGCAAGTAAGGTATAATAAGTTATAACAGGTGTGTGGAAATAAAATAGGTCACGAACTTTGAGTTTCTGGGAGCCATTATTAGCAACAATGGTGACTGCACAAAATAAATCATACGGAGATTGACACTGCAGAGGTTACACAACCTGAGGAAACTACAGCAGAACACCAGCAGCCCAACAAAACTGAACATTTTGAGAACCTTTGTTTTTAACGTGGTAGCACAGTTACCCAAACCTCAAGAAAGAGAATCGTGTCTTTCGAGTCGAAATGCTACAGAAAGGTTCTCAGAATACCACGGGCCTATTAAAAAAAAAAAAAGAATGCAGACATTCTACAAGAGTTTGGCATTGAGGAGAACTGTTTCATAAATTCCAGCATGAACAAAAAATTGAAATACTTTGGCCACATCAAAAGACACAACGGTCTTGAGTGAACGGTAACAGAAGGTCTGGTCCCGGGCAAGAGAGGCAGAGGCAGACCAAGAAGGAAAGGCACCAAGATGTCAAAGGATGCTTAGGCATGACCCTGAAACAGGCTGGAGATTAGACAAGAGATCGAGTTTCTTTCAGACGGGCTATGATGGGAGCGACATTCTGCCAAGGACATGCTACATGATGATGATGTATAATAAATTCACTTAGATATATTTAATCTGTCTAGTCTCACTGACTATATCTGGTGCATTTAATCGGAAGGATGACCTTGTCTTTCCCATGGCACAGTAGGTTGCGGTCTTTCCTGCACCATAAATGTGTATCAATTCTGTACAACTTTCACACACGCCTTCATGGTGAGGCCCTTCCATTGCACATTGGTAGGGCTGGATTCTGAGAGCGCACAAACCTAGCATAGGTACACACAGACGCACACATACATCCAAGTACTGGATTATGGGTCTTCTTCTTCTTCTTCTTCTTCTTCTTCTTCTTCTTCTTCTTCTTCTTCTTCTTCTTCGTCTTCTTCTGCGTTCATTCTAAATCTCCCGCTACCAAGCCCTGAACAGGACTTTGCAAGTAGCAGGATGTAGTCAGGAGAACGGATTTGCGTTGTGTCGCTAGTTTACAGTTTGACTGCGATATTTGCACCTTTCGGTTCGACACATACGTCTTCGGAAGGAATAGAATATGCGTCTTGATATCGCCGAATTGTCTACAGTCTGGGGTGGAATAGGCGCGCCTCCGCCAGTAGAAACAAGTGAGGCAAACACATCAAATTTAAAAAATATATTAAACAAAAATATAAAATTACATTAGCGCAATTTACGAAACTGCGGAATCTCCATTTCTTTGACGTCTCCACTGCTCTTGCATTTCGACGTCGCGGAGAGCAGATATAAGGAGACTTCTGGTTTTCTATAGCTTCAAGGCCTGTGCGACCTACATGCTGATCTTTTGGAGCGTTTCTTTTTATCCCCTCCGGAGTTGACCTCTTGCTCATGGCCCTGGACTCTCCATGTAGAATGATTATTCGGAGGAACCAATATGGTTTTTTTGCCAGGTTATATTGTAGTTTCGCAAAAAAGATTGCCGAACCAAAATAAACATCTTCGACGGCCCGTATTTTGTCCGTAGGGTGAGGCTGGTTACCTCTGCCTTAGACCATAGCGCTCCAGTGGCTACACTCCCATTGCGGAATCACAGGAAACGAGAGAGCTGACGCTCTAGCAAAAGATGGCAGCAAAAAAGGTACAGCATAATAATCGAGTACCATACAGAGAGATCAAGAACATCATCAGAAATCAGTATATACACCAATGGAGAGAAGACAGAAACATAAGCAATACGCCAGACCCAATTCACTAACTCAAAAGAAATCAACAAACTACCTTATTTCATCTGGACACTGCATACTACTAGGACATCTATACCGACTGAAGATATCACACACCGATGAGTGCCCAGGTTGAACAGGATGCCAGAACCCTGAACACATTCTACAGGATGCCCAATCTATAGGGAAATGAGATGCCAGACCTGGCTACAGGGTGCGGAGCTGAGACAAAATCTGTGGGGCAGCGCTCAGACCTGGTGAAGACTACAGATTTCATCATGGCGACTGGCCTGCAGAAATAGTATGACCAAAAGATCTTGAACGCAAAGAAGAGGGAGACGAGGACTAAAAACAAGAGCACAGAAGAATTAAAAACACATCGGCACATACCTGTGTCGTAGTAGTCACCAAACATATCTGAAATTGAACATTTGGACCATTTTGAAACTTTTACACAAAAATGTATTTACTGTCGTTACATTAAGATAACAAATACATATAATCTCCGTTTTCTTTTTCCTTACATTGAATGTTCCCGTCCATTATTTGTACTTACTTCCACTGTCTTGGGTTCTCCGTCAGACAGACCTGCGTACCACGTCAGACACCATGCTTCCAATACTCAACCACACGCCTTGTCATTCACCATCAACATGTCATCAATATTGCAAGTTTCCAGAAGGCTTGGTCAGATCATCAGGTGTTCTGGGTCTTTTGTTCCTCCCCATTCGTATGTCTCATCATTCATATATCTCCCATTTCTGTAATTTCTTCCGGCATCGAAATACACCAGTTGGAAGTCTATTTAGCGACTTCCGTGTTGCCTAAGGAGATTGGTGTAGGCGCAGTTTCCTCCCACAGATCAATCCAGATGCTTTGCGTCTTGCTTCTACATGGCAGATGCCCCTGTGCAGGTCCCATCTCTGGTGTTAGCTGGATGTAGCCGGGAGAAGGGTTTCCTGCTTAACGGGCTAGGATCGAGCAGCTTAATACGCTGCGTTGGGACAAGCGGTTACGGAGGGAGGTTAACCGATGTGCGAGTCCATCGTTATATACTCAAGCACTAGAGCAAAGTAGACCCGCAGCCTGTTAGGCGTAATCTATGCTGCTCTAAACAAACCACCTAACCATGGCCGGTGTTATGCCATGTCACACAGTTAGTCGCCTCTTACGATATGCTCTCTGTGTGGCAGTGGTGCTATTCTTGTCCTTGTCACACACAAAGAGCCCGACAGACCACCCTGTGTCAGTTCATTCCATTTTTCGAAGCGGAGTTTTCCGAAACCAGTCTGTATGGGCTGTGTTGACTGTAATACACTGCATCTAGATTTGAGTCCTGCTCCCTGCACCTGATCTCCAACATAGGGCATCTAGATTTGAGTCCTGTGCCCTGTACCTGATCTGCAACATAGGACATCTAGATTTGAGTCCTGTTCCCTGCACCTGATCTCCAACATAGGGCATCTAGATTTGAGTTCTGTTCCCTGCACCTGATCTCCAACATAGGGCATCTAGATTTGAGTTCTGTTCCCTGCACCTGATCTCCAACATAGGGCATCTAAATTTGAGTCCTGTGCCCTGCACCTGATCTCCAAACATAGGGCATCTAGATTTGAGTCCTGTTCCCTGCACCTGATCTCCAACATAGGGCATCTAGATTTGAGTCCTGTTCCCTGCACATGATCTCCAACATAGGACATCTAGATTTGAGTCCTGTTCCCTGCACCTGATCTCCAACATAGGGCATCTAGATTTGAGTCCTGTTCCCTGCACATGATCTCCAACATAGGGCATCTAGATTTGAGTCCTGTTCCCTGCACATGATCTCCAACATAGGGCATCTAGATTTGAGACCTGTTCCCTGCACCTGATCTCCAAAATAGGGCATCTAGATTTGAGTCCTGTTCCCTGCACATGATCTCCAACATAGGGCATCTAGATTTGAGTCCTGTTCCCTGCACCTGATCTCCAAAATAGGGCATCTAGATTTGAGTCCTGTTCCCTGCACCTGATCTCCAAACATAGGGCATATAAATTTGAGATCTGTTACCTGCACCTGGTGACCAAACATAGGGCACCTTGGGCTAGTTTGCCTGTTTCTCTCTTCCAGTTTCTCACGAGACATTTCTTCGTGTCACAGGTGGTACTACACCGATCATGGAGTATATTGTATCAGTTTGAGTAGGTTATTGAAAACCTGTAACTGTTCGATCAGTCTCATTTATTAAGACTCGAAGGAAGACTCCCAGTAGATTTTAATTAACACGTGAATCGAGCGTTCCCTGGAAATGATTCTCAGTAGACCGACCCTGTCACTACCGAATCATCCGTCCACTTGTGACTTTAAATTTCTATGCAACTTATAGATGGCGCCTAGCTGGCTGCAGGTCTACTTAGCTCTAGTGTTTGAGTATTAAGATATATTCGCACATCGGTTAAACCGCCCTCCAAGCCTAGGTAGATATAGGAGTTGACATTTATCTCTTGGTCTAGGTAGATGTAGGGGTTGATATTTATTTCTTGGCCTAGGTAGATATATGAGTTGACATTTATCTCTTGGCCTAGGTAGACGTAGGGGTTGATATTTATCTCTTGGTTTAGGTAGACGTGGAAGTTGACATTTCCGAGCTGGTGGTCTTCTTACACATACGCATACATACTTCTACACATACATTCACACATACACACATTCACACACACATACACACACATTCACACACATGCATTCACACAAACATACATACATACATACATACATACATATATACATACATATATACATACATATATACACACGTACGTACGTATATACATACATACCCACAGACAGCCATACACACAGACATACAGAAACACTCACAGACAGACATACATGCATACATACATACACAAACATACGGACACACATATACACACAGACAGACAGACACACACACACACACACACATATATATACATACATCATACATACATACATACATGTATACATACCCACAGACAGACATACATACAGACACACAGGCAGACACACACAGACATACGTGCATACATACACATACAGACAGACACACATACACACAAACATGTATATATACACACATACATACATACATACATACATACATACATACATACATACACACATATTTATGAGAAAAGCGCAAATAATAATGGCGATAGACACGCAAGCTAATGGGTAGGCACACATATGTAGGCATAGTTAAGACAGGTAAGCAGACGGGTCGACACGATGACTATGTGCGACACAGACAGGACAGACAGATAACACTTACTGGCAGGATCTCGCGCTGTGGAAGGGCAGGAAAAGGGGGGAGGGGCGGTTGAGTGAGACAAGCAAACTGATTTTCCTTATTTATATTAATAAAATAAACACAAAACCAAAATGATACGCCAACAGTCAATAAATAAAGTGGCGGCAATAATAATAATGACTTAAATATTTTATTCACTTAGAAAATATAAGATGCTGCGTGGTCTAGGGGTAAAACGTCCGTTTCACATTCCCAACGCAGTGAGTTCGAATCCTGCCGTTTTTCAGTTTGGCAGGTACGGTGTTTTGTCTCAGTACGACCGAGTTTTCTGCAGGGGTCTTTGTGTATGACAAGGACAAGAATAGCACCACTGCTCCACAGAGAGCATGTCGTAAGAGGCGACTAACTGTGTGACATGGCACAATACAGGTCATGGTTAGGTGGTTTGTTAAGAGCAGCATAGATGGTGCCTAACATGTTGCGTGTCTACTTTGCTCTAGTGTTTAAGTTTATTAAGATGGATTCGCACATCTGTTAACAATGACTGATAATCTAATCCATTTTTAAATGCCTTAACTGACCTTGCCTCCACCACATCCGATGGCAATGCATTCCAAGCATTCACCACTCTGATTAAAAATAATATTTCCTACTAATCTGGACCTGTCTTTAAATAATTTGAAACTATGCCCTCTAGTTCTTGTAGTCGGTTGAACTTTGAAAAAAACTTGGTATAGTCTAATCTATCCTTTGCATTGATTCATTTATAAACCTCTATTAAGTCACCTCGAATTTTTCTCTGTCCTAGATAGACACTGCAGACCAGTTTCTCTAAGTCTCTCCTCATTACTTTAATTCTGGAATCCTTCGATCATTTTTGTAGCTCTTTTTTGTATCCTTTCTATCGTGTCTATATGCACTCTGATAAGGACTCCACAGCTGAATACGATACTCCAATTTAGATCTCCAATAGTTTATATAGTTTAACTTTCACTTCCTTGCTTCAATGTGAAATCTTTCTTTTAATATTAGCCAGCATGAGAAGCAAGAGCTGCCAAGAACCTTCTACACCTCCACGCGGTGATCCTGGATAACAGGCTGCAACAGGGCAGACTGGCTAGGGAGAATGGATCGAAGAATGAATGCTAACCCGGAACTAAAAAAATAAATGTCGGATGTGCTGGACCGAAGGGTGCAAATATCGCAGTCAAGCTGTAAACTACGACACAGCGCATTCCGTTCTCTGGACTACATTCTGCTACTTAAGCTACTTAAGCCATTTCAGGACTCGGTAGCGGGAGATTGAGAACGAATCCAAGCCAAGCCATACCCAGCATTACATTAGCCTTTTACACTGCCTCCTAGACGTGTTCCCACATCTTACATTACGATTTTGTGCCATTAAGCGTCTTAGGGAGCTTAAGTCGTTTGTCCACCGCTAAGTGTGTTGCGTCGGTCAAGACCCATTCTGTGGAAGTTGGTCTTGAGTCTGCAATGTCCCGTTCTGAGTCTGAAGATCTTTGTCTGCCATCAACAACCAAGAACTGCTTTCTTGGAGCAATCAAGAAGACATGAACACCATCACCAACCAAGAACTGCTTTCTTGGAGCAGTCAAGAAGACATGAACACCATCATTAACCAAGAACTGCTTTCTTGGAGCAATCAAGAAGACATGAACACCATCACCAACCAAGAACTGCTTTCTTGGAGCAGTCAAGAAGACATGAACACCATCACCAACCAAGAACTGCTTTCTTGGAGCAGTCAAGAAGACATGAACATCATCACCAACCACGAACTGCTTGCCCGGGTTAAAAAAAGACCAGATAAACACCATCATGATATTTATGCGATAGAATTGGCACAGCAATGTCCTAAGAACAGAGCATCACACAACCACACCATAACTGCCATGGTATGGACCTTAGAAGTCTTATGAGAGGCCGACCAAAGACAAATTAGTGAAGAACAATAGCGGCCTAAATTGAAATCACGAATCAGAGCTGTGGTGCCGTACGAGAGGGGTCAGCAGGCGGTGAAGTAGGGAGTTTGTTGCTGCCCTTAAGAACGTCACCAAGCAAGATGGCCATTAACCGCTTTGCCAGGCACTGGCCAATGATTTCAGAAATGAAAGGAATTTGTTGCTGACCATATAGACCAGACCAGGCACGATGGCAACTGATCCCTTTACCAGGTACTGGTCACTGTTGCTGGCCATGTAGACCAGGCACGATGGCAACTGATCCCTTTACCAGGTACTGGTCACTGTTGCTGGCCATGTAGACCAGGCACGATGGTAACTGATCCCTTTACCAAGTACTGGTCACTGTTGCTGGCCATATAGACTAGACACGATGGTAACTGATCCCTTTCCAGGTACTGGTCACTGTTGCTGACCATATAGACAAGGCACGATGGTAACTGATCCCTTTACCAGGTACTGGTCACTGTTGCTGACCATATAGACCAGGCACGATGGTAACTGATCCTTTTACCAGGTACTGGTCACTGTTGCTGGCAATATAGACCAGACGCGATGGTAACTGATCCCTTTACCAGGTACTGGTCACTGTTGCTGGCCATATAGACCAAACACGATGGTAACTGACCCCTTTCCAGGTACACTTCACTGTTGCTGACCATATAGACCAGGCACGAGGGTAACTGATCCATTTACCAGGTACTGGTCACTGTTGATGGCCATGTAGACTAGACACGATGGTAACTGATCCCCTTATCAGGTACTGGCCACTATTGCTGGCCATGTAGACCAGACACGATGGTAACTGATCCATTTACCAGGTATAGGCCATTGATTTGAGAAGAAGCTAGTCGTTTAACCTAACTTGTCTGTCTCTATTTATAACTTGTCTGTTTGTTTCCATTATAACTTGTCTATTTGTCTCCATTTATAACGTGCCTGTTTGTCTCCATTTATATTTTGTATGTTTGTCTCCATTCATAACCTGTCTATTTGTCTCCGTTTATAACCTGTCTATTTGTCTCCATTTATAACTTGTCTGTCTTGATTTATAATCTCTCTGATAGTGTCCATTTATAACTTGTCTGTTTGTCTGTATTTATAAAATGTCAATGGCTGTTTGTCTCCATTTATAACTTCTCTATTTGTTTCTATTTATAACTTGTCTGTCTCCATTTATAACTTATCTGTTTGTTTCCATTTATAACTTGTCTGCTTGGGTTCTTTTATACTATGGCTGTTTGTCTCCATTTATAACTTGTCTATCTTCATATATAATATATTTGTCTACATTTATAAGCTGTCTGTCCTTTTCTATTTATAACCTGTTTGTCTCCATTTATAACATATCTGCTTGTCTCTATTTATAACCTTTTTCCTTTTCGCTCAATATGAAGAATATGAAGACACCTCAGCTGAACCCCCCCCCCCCCCCCTTCTCCTTCCACCCTCCTCCTTTCATGAGGGCTGTATCAAAGCCCCCACTTGATCGGTTGATGTGGTGGTTTCCATAGCAACGGAGTGATGTAGCTTTCACCATGCTCCTTAGTCGACTTGTACGATGCGGCAGGACGGTTACACACACGCACCCACACACATTGTCCAAGTTAAATCTAAAGATCATTGTATTATTGCATGTCTAGAACTTACCCCCTACAGAACCAGGCACAATCCCTCCAGTGGCCTGACTGTACAGACCTGTTAATGATACGGTACATTGATTATGTTATGTTTTTGGCATTGCTCTGTTATGTTATAACTCAAATTAACTTAACGTCTTTATACTGGTTTAGAAGACTCTGCAGAGTCTGTATGCAATCAGTTTTTTGGAGGGTGGTTAACCAATATGCGAGTTTATCTTAATATACTAAAACACTAGAGCAAAGTAGACCCGCAGCCTGTTAGGCGCCATCTATGCTGCTATTAACAAACCATCTAGCCATGGTCGGTGTTATGACATGTCACACAGTTAGTCCATTCTTGCGACATTCTCGCTGTGGGGCAGTGCTACTATTCTTCTCATTGTTCTACACAAAGACCGCGATGTTATGTTATGTTTTGTTATGTTATGTTATGTTATGTTATGTTTTGATATGCCATGGTTTGTTTTATTATGTTTTGAGGTTCACCTCATTTCTCTATTTCCCAAGGCGGTTTTTATTTTGCTCCGGTCGGGCCAGTGCATCCCATTTCGGCATGTATTTTATGTAAGGGTCTGCTTCCTGCTGCATTTTCTAAGGGTTTGCTTCCCTGGGTTTTTTTTTTGGTTTTTTTGCTTAGATGTTTGCCTCACTAGTTTCTACTGGCGGAGGCGCGCCATTTTCCACCCCAGACCGTAGTCAATTGGGCGATATCAGGACGCATAAACGAGTGCTTGGATGCATGTGTGCATCTGTATGTACCTATGCTAGGTTTGTGCGCCCTCAGAAGCTAGCCCAACCAAAGTGCAATGGAAGGGCTCACCACGAGGTGAAAGTTGTCCAAGGGTGTGACTGTAGGATAGAGTCAAATGAAACAGAGTGAGGTGAGAAGAGAGAGAAGGGGAAGAGCTTCCCTGGGTAACGATCTGGTACTGTGATGGGAATCGAACCCAGCACCTTCTGCTTTTTTTTCTTTTCGTTAGCCTTATTTCTCTGTTCCCCAATGCGGTGTGCGCTACACTGTGGTTTTTTATTTTGCGCCTGTCGGCCCAGTGCATCCGACTTCAGCATTCATTTTTATGTAAAGTTCTGCTTCCTCCTGCATTTTCTAAGGGCTTGCTTCCCCGGGGTAACGGCCCGTGCTGTGATGGGGATCGAACCCATCACCTGGTTGTGAGCCGTGTCACTTAACCACTAGCCCACGCGTCCCCTACCTTCTGGTAGTAAGCTGTGTCACTTAACCTCTAGGGCATGCCGCCCCCATTAAGTTAATAAAATATACGACAAAACTTACATTGCATCCGAGGATCAGCCCCACCGGCAATATGGCTGGCAATGTTTCCTGAAAAGAGAGACCATTTAAAACAATTAAAGTCACTTAGCAAATGTAAAGAGAATAGCATGTCCTCTGCAGAACGTCGCTCGAGTTTCTCGGTTGGTGTACTTTTTTTTTTCGTGGTACGATCGCTTCTCCACGTACGGGAAGCAATCACAACCTACCTAATTGCAAACCCGCATTGAAACCTATAACAGCCAAACAGATTGGCGGTTGTAAGAGTGACGTTCTGTAAAGGACATGTTACTGGATTTTACCCATTGCAGAAACTTCCGTTGGGGATGAAGTGTTAGAGACTTCAGTACAGTAAGCCAAATATTGTGTGAGGTGGGATGGCCAGTTTAATTCATAGCTGTCTTTCTTTCCTTAACCAGGTTAGGTACCCCTTTACAACTGAACCTCACATACAGCTGCGCCAACTGAAGCATATTGCTGTACTGATTGCGATAAAAGTCGCGGCTTTTCTGCCAGGTGGTGCAGACGAAGTGCAGGACACACCCTTCTTGTGGCCCTCAGATCAGGTCAGGTCATCCCGTAACCGGAGACATTGTTGGGGCACCCATGAAGTCACCCCTACGACCCCTCGCTACACCCTTCTATCAGCAGCCGCTGCCTGTGCTTCCTCTGGTCGGAGATTGGTCCATTCTTTTAGGTGGCCCGAGAATAGAAGTAAAGCTGAGGCCATATTTGTGAACCTTTTATTTAAAATACATTGTTGGGACTACAAAATATCGCAACGTTGTTAGGAAAATATTGTCTTGTATAGCCTTCTTGTTGTATCTATTGTCACCTGATTGTATTGTACTATAGGGACATTCGCCCAATGATTTGACTTGCTTTATTACATCTGTTTTGGATTTCGAATAGACCTCCCTAATGATTTATATAACTTGACTTTGACTACAATGCTGATGTTGCTTTTACATATCCCAATTCAGTCATAACATGACGGCTGCAGCTATCTTGAGTCGTGTCTTAAATTATTTTTTAAGATTTTCCGTCACTAGATACCATGCTACATACGTAGGGCCCTACATTTGTGTTTCTCCGTACATTTGCAGTGATTGTTTCATTGCCATACTTTCACACACAAGGACCAAGAAGGATCACTCTTGCACTATATCGCAATCCTCTTTACAGTATACTTGGTAGGTTTCAGTGATAGTATTCTTATCGACCATAGGTTTTTGCGTGCTTTAAGGTAGCTTGAAGGTAATCCCATACCAGACACTGCTTTCGGGGATGGCGTGTGGGAGACTTCATTGCTCGAAGCCGCATTTTGTTCATGAAGTGGGATGAACAGTTCCCTTCCTCGCTGCCCTCAATTCCCCAAAGTAAGTCTGCTACCAAATTACAGCTGGATCTACTGGAGCGCATAGGTAATGAGAGTTGAACGCTGCACATTTACACAAAAAAGCGAGTACTCTACCACTAGAATTGAGACAATCAAAATTAAACTCAAATTTAAACTTGGTTAGAAAGATAAATAAAATATTTACGATTGGAGAGCCACTTTGCAGCCATTCCCATGCCATCAGCTGGGGAAAGACAAGAAGACAAAAAGCATGTAAATAATTATGATTTAAAACTATGTTAGTCAAGGTGAGCTAAAGGCTAAGGCAATGCTAAAAAATGCCTGCTGAAGTCGGATGTGACGGACCAAAGGTGCAAATATCGAAGTTGAGCTGTGAACTTCTTCTTCTTCTTCTTCTTCTTCTTCTTCTTCTTCTTCTTCTTCTTCTTCTTCTTCTTCTTCTTCTTCTTCGTTCGTTCGTTCGTTCTCAATTTCCGCTACTAAGCCTGAACAGGGATTTTGCAAGTAGCAGGATGTAGTCAGACAAATGGAATGCGCCGTGTCGCTAGTTTACAGCTTGACTGTGATATTTGCACATTTCGGTCCAACACATCCGTCAACGCA
>JAVGWX010000009.1:50753480-50758480 GCA_036924085.1 Ariolimax columbianus
CTAAAATGTGCAAAATAACATCCTTATATTTTTATTATTAGCTGAGAAAAACGATGTGGTGCATTACTTTCTGAGCGACCTTAGTATATTCAAAAATGTATTTTCTGAAATGAGCACAATAAACTATACTGTATTACATACATTCAAACTGTACATAAAATACTCACTGATCTCCTTGCAAATCTCTGTTTCGTAGAAGATAAGTGAAATATATTTGATTCATGTTATCTTCAAAAAGGTATTTTGCATATGATAATTAATGCATGTTAGAGCGAGTGAATGAAAGTGAATGCACTTTAGAGTGTATATGAAAATTAATGCACGTTAGAGTTTGTGTGTATGAAAATTAATGCACGTTAGAGTGTGTATGATATGTATGAAAATTAATGCACGTTAGAGTGTGTATGATATGTATGAAAATTAATGCACGTTAGAGTGTGTATGATATGTATGAAAATTAATGCACGTTAGAGTGTGTATGATATGTATGAAAATTAATGCACGTTAGAGTGTGTATGATATGTATGAAAATTAATGCACGTTAGAGTGTGTATGATATGTATGAAAATTAATGCACGTTAGAGTGTGTATGATATGTATGAAAATTAATGCACGTTAGAGTGTGTATGATATGTATGAAAATTAATGCACGTTAGAGTGTGTATGATGTGTATGAAAATTAATGCACGTTAGAGCTTGTGTGTATGAAAATTAATGCACTTTAGAGTGTATATGAAAATTAATGTACTTTAGAGTGTGTGTATGAGAATTAATGCATGTTATTAAAAGAGTCAATACGTGTTAGAGCGCGCGTATATGAGAGTGAATGCCTGTTAGAGTGTGGGAGTATGTGTGTGTATGTGTTAATTTGCGTGTGTATATGAGTGGAAGCGGGTTAGAGTTTATGTGTGTTAATTAGCATACGTGGGGCAGTGGATGCGTGTTAGAGTATGTGCCAGGATGTGAGTGAAGGCTTGATAAAGTGTGTGCCAGGATGTGAGTGAAGGCTTGATAAAGTGTGTGCCAGGATGTGAGTGAAGGCTTGATAAAGTGTGTGCCAGAATGTGAGTGAAGGCTTGATAAAGTGTGTGCCAGGATGTGAGTGAAGGCTTGATAAATAAAGTGTGTGCCAGGATGTGAGTGAAGGCTTGATAAAGTGTGTGCCAGGATGTGAGTGAAGGCTTGATAAAGTGTGTGCCAGGATGTGAGTGAAGGCTTGATAAAGTGTGTGTCTAGATGAGAGTGAATATGCACTAGAGTGCGTTTGTGTGTTTATTAATTAAATTGTGTATATGAGTGAATACGTGCTGGAGAGTGTATTTGTTTGTATGTGTGTTAATTAGCGTGTATGTGAGAGATGGTGTGTGCTTGACTATGTGTTGTCTGTGAGAGATGGTGTGTGCTTGACTATGTGTTGTCTGTGAGAGATGGTGTGTGCTTGACTATATGTTGTCTGTGAGAGATGGTGTGTGCTTGACTATGTGTTGTCTGTGAGAGATGGTGTGTGCTTGACTATGTGTTGTCTGTGAGAGATGGTGTGTGCTTGACTATGTGTTGTCTGTGAGAGATGGTGTGTGCTTGACTATGTGTTGTCTGTGAGAGATGGTGTGTGCTTGACTATGTGTTGTCTGTGAGAGATGGTGTGTGCTTGACTATGTGTTGTCTGTGAAGTAAAGTCAATAATGATGATGATGAGGATGCCGGTGGTTATGAAGGTGGTGAGGGTGATGATGATGGTGGTGATGATGGTGGTGGTGATATGATGATGGCGAGGATGTTGGTGCTGATGATGGTGATGATGATGACGGTGTTGATCATGATGGTGATGGTGATGATGGTGATGATGATGGTGGTGATGATAATTGTGGTAATGATGGTGATGGTGATGGTGATGAATGTGATGGTGATGGTGATGGTGGTGATGATGGTAGTGATGATGATTGTGGTGATGATGATTGTGGTGATGAATGTGATGGTGATGGTTGTGATGGTGGTGATGATGATGGTGATGATGGTGATGATGATGGTGGTGATGGTGATGATGATGGTGGTGATGGGATGATATAATCGCTTTAGCTGTGAGCTGCTAGCTCTTCACAGACCAATGCCCATGGTGTGTGGTACATATGGTTGGGTGCGGTTGGGTTGGGTACTGTTTCACAGCCCGGTTATCCATGGGCACGTGATCAGGAGATGGTCAACTGATCACTCATGGAGGTGACATAATCTACAATTTGCCTCATGAAGTGGGTTTATTTTGTTCAGGTGTCTCCTGAGAGGAGCATGACCTGTTCTCAGCTTGAAGATCACACTCTGGTCTCTTCTTTTCAACTACATGACTGATTTCTGGGGATCTGGTTTTTGCTTGGTGTCTCAAATATTGCCGGCCTGTCTGGAATGTGGACCACTGATTTAGTAATTTATGTCTGTAATTATTTCTCAGGATCTACCTTCAGGTCTGCAGTAGGATATTAGGTAGCGGATGTGAGGAACTGAGTCGCTAGTCCAGTCAGGCACAACATACTGACCAGGACGTCGCGTCAGGGTCAGGCATAACATACTGACCAGGACATCGCGTCAGGGTCAGGCATTACATACTGACCAAGACGTCGCGACAGGGTCAGGCACAACATACTGACCAGGACGTCGCGTCAGGGTCAGGCACAATATACTGACCAAGACAACTGTCTCTCTTCCATGTCGCGTCCTCTGGAAAGAGGCTGTTGTCAGGCAGCCTGGCTGAATAGATGTGGATCGATGTGATCCCCGTGATAACCACGTAGATGAAGCCAAGCATACCACAACGGTCTGGAGGACCGTGGCCCACCTTTATCCGCATGCTCGGGATGTGAAGAAAGCTACTGCAACCCGCCACTTAACGTCCTTTTCAGAACGCACAAAAAAATAAACATACTCCCTGTGGGCATTCAACAACAACAACAACAACATCAACAACAACAACAACAACAGCTAGTGATAGTGATGGTGTAACTCCGCATCTGCCCAGCTCATCAGATTTCTTCATTGCTAAGACTCCTACGGGTCCAGGTATACACTGGGGCACTACTTCCACTTCATAAGAGATGGATGGTTGATCAATTAATTTGTACATGTTATTAACAGTGGGAGACATTATGTTTCTTCAAGTCTTGAAGCGCAAACTTTGAGTCTTAGAAAACAGCGATCTCCAAAGGCGGTATAGTGGCACTTTCATAATCTGAGATTATCCGGTATAAAACTGTTTCTACTGCTATTATTTCTGCTTTGGAGTTGGACTAGATCTCCGCAAGGGCCGTAAATGTAGGGAATAGAAAAGGTCTGTCCACAAGGGCCGTAGATGTAGGGAATAGAAAAGGTCTCTCTGCAAGGACCGTAGATATAGGAAATAGACAAGGTCTCTCCACAAGGGCCGTAGATATATGGAATAGAAAAGGTCTCTCTGCAAGGGCAGTAGATGTAGGGAATAGAAAAGGTCTCTCCGCAAGGGTCGTAGATATAGGGAATAGAAAAAGTCTCTCCTCAAGGGCTGTAGATATAGGGAATTATAGGGAATAGAAAAGGTCTCTGCGCAAGGGCCACAGATGTTGTGAATTTTGGAATAGAAAAGGTCTCTCTGCAAGGGCCGTAGATATAGGGAATAGAAAAGGTCTCTCTGCAAGGGCCCTAGATATAGTGAATAGAAAAGGTCACTCTGCAAGGGCTGTAGATGTAGGGAATAGAAAAGGTCTCTCCCCAAGGGCCCTAGATATAGTGAATTGAAAAGGTCACTCCGCAAGGGCCGTAGATGTAGGGAATAGAAAAGGTCTCTCCCTAAGGGCCGTAGATATAGGGAATAGAAAAGGTCTCTCCGCAAGAGCCGTAGATGTAGGAAATAGAAAAGGTCTCTCCGCAAGGGCCGTAGATATAGGAAATAGATATAGATCGGATGTGCCGGGCAGAAAGGCGTAGATATTGCAACTGAGGCACAACGTAACAAAACGTTATTTCCAGGACGAATGAAAAAGAGGACAAGGTGATGAAGAAGAGCCAGAATAACAAGAAGAAGAGGAGGAAGAAAATGACGAACAAGAAGAAAAAGAAGAAGAAAATGAAGAAGAAGATGAAGAACTGGATAAAAAAGAATAAGAGGGGGAAGAGGAAATAAAAGAAGAGGAGAACGAGGAGGAGGAAGGAAAAGACGAAAAGGAAGATGAAGAGAAACAAGAATAAATGAACGAGAAGAAAAAGAAGAAAAGGAAGATAAAAAGGAATAAAAAGAGGAGGATGAAGAAGAAGATGAAAGAGAACACAAGGAGGAGGAAAAGAAAAAGAAGAAGAAGAAGAAAACGAAGAATATATATATTCTTGGTGGAAATTATAGTATTTAATTACATCACCAAATCTAGTGTTCGTGGTAGCCTAGGTGACAGATCTGTGTATACATTGATGACGTTTTGTGGAAATGAGTCTGTAGTTTCCATGACGATAGTTTTCAGCAAATATGGACGATGTTCGTGTCTGTAGAGTGGTCATCGTTGATGGTTGCCATGCGCCTTCTGCCATCTGGTAGGTGATGATTAATGCTTGTAAGGTCAAAGGTAATGGTAGTACCAAAGCAGACACTGCTGTCATGGATAAAGTGTTAGAGACTCTACTAGACCACAGCGTGTTTGTGAGGTGGGCTGGTCGGTTCCATTCCTCGCTATATTTCCTTTTCTATCTGTAAGTCAGGTATCAAGTTACAGCTGGTTCAATTAGATCGTACCGGCAGCTTGAGTCGAACACCGTACCGTTGATATGAAAAGCACATGCTCTATCACTACACCATCAGACGCTACTGTCTGTGAGCGCATACTTAAACTGTAAGAGATAGAGGGATTAAGAGAGACACCGAGAGAGAGAGATAGAGAGAGCGAGATAGAGAGATGGCAAGAGAAAATATGAGAGAGAGTGAGAATGTGTGTTAGGATATGTGTGTGAGTGAGCGCGTGTATGTGTGCGTGAGTGAGCTCGTGTATGTG